>JABASF010002470.1:0-14630 GCA_019776145.1 Harlomillsia oculata
AAGTTCCGTCGACATCCACAGTGTACCCGTCTAATTGAGATTAGCAAAATCATTCTTCATTAAATAAATATACACGAAGAATTACATATAAGCATGAAACATACATGGTATAGACAAACACTCGACTTACAACTTTCAATTTCTACGGTACAGTTCTGGCTGTCCAGTGGGTAGTAATGTAAATCCATCATACACGAGAGTGTGGTTGTGAATCGCAACCCGTACATAATACTTCCATCTCCAGCAAGCCTTACCATTTTGTTCTTCTCCGTTACATCATGAAGGTAGCTGTACAAAATGTACAAACCTCATTCATTACACTTATTACACCATGAAAATTTAAACACAAAATAGTATCACAAAATGTTGTACCTGCTTTTGTCATTAGCAAAAAATGTATCTGGAACCCAAATTTTCTCTGCAAAATCTCCAGCAAGTGTTAATTGGTCATCTCGAGTACTGAATGCCAACCTGTCGTCTTTCCAGTACTGGTTCAAGTACATTGTTATCGTATAATCCTTTACAATTGTAACGAATGCGATTTCCATTATACAAAATATATTCTCAAAAGAAAAGGATATGTGTACAAATTGACTTATGGATTCTTACCATATTGACTTCGGAAATGCCATCAAAACTAGCCACTGTCAAGTCCATTCCAATGTAAAGGGGATCTCCTGTAAAGTTCACAAAAACGTTTCATTCCAATATGAGTCTAGCTGTCATTAAAATTCATACTTAGAGCTCAAACCACAACAATTATATGATTTTGGGGCAAACGACTCATGACCAGGGAAAAGGAAATGCGAAAGGACGAGAATTACTGTACATGCAAACGAAATGCTTCTTATCTTCACACTAGAAAACTTAAGGAATTGACATTTGAATTAAGTAATTTGAAAGAAAATCCAGTTTTCCTTATGCAAACAAACAAAGCAATGCTTGCGGAAACATTGCGTAGTTAACTTTTTGCTGAGTTTGAATACGTTGCGATTCCGACGGTGTATACAAATAAAAGTATCAAATAACTGCATTTTTTGACCATGTGCCAAACAAACCCACATCGTCGTGTTAACGTACTCATACGGGAATGAACAGCTGTGTTACATTGTATGGATGCAAACTATTTTTAAATGGTAGGTTACAGAGTCGCAAACAAGAACTTGCGTAAGTACATGATAGAGAACTAGTGCCATTTTCTATATATTAACTTACAAAGTTACAAAGCATTCAAAACAACAACAACAACAGTTGCTCCACAGACAAACCAAAACTTGTTATTGTTATTGTAACACATTGTGGAATGGAATCATTAAACAAACCTCCAAAATTTGGTCGGAGTCGAATGTCGTATGTTTTGAGTATCTGAGAGACGGTTTGGGTCACATTATCTGGGCGCTCCATGTCCCACATATTGTCCACAGTCAAACTGCAAAGTCGAAGATGCATTTTAAAAATATAACTAACTTAAATGCATGCAAAACGTTTTCATCAATGGTTCAAAGTAAGGCGTCTGCAAAAATGCAAAAATACAATGACGCTCAAGATTGAATGTCTCTATTAGGACAGAAGGAAAAATGAGTTTGCATGACGTAACAAGTGTAAAAAGAGTAGTAAAGGCTCAAACTGCCGTGTTACAAGAGTCTCAAGTGACATGAACAATTCTCGTGAGAGTGCTTTTACGCATTTGCCATTTGTCAAGAATATTCAGAACAAGAAGGAGGAAGTCTGTGGCTGTTCAAATGACTCTTACCGACAGGCACGACGCACGACATAAGAGACAGCTCATCTGCCGTCACTCTTCAAACGTCACCACTTCCGAGACGAGCAATTAACAACCACTCGAGTTTGCGCATTACTCACTTTAAATCGCACACTTCTAGCATTCTTAGAAGCTGAGCAGTTCGCAAAAATGCAAAGTTAAACCAGTCCGTAGATATTTTAAGTTTCGTCATTGTAGAAAGGATTTCAAAGAACTGTCAAGTCTTCATCAAATGCGAGAAAGTACGAGAAAGCGAACTATATATACTTATAATTTCTCTAAAAAGTATTGAGTTAACGCGGAAAGCTTTTTAGGTTGTGTGGAATTTGGATTGCCACGGCCCATCGACATCAGACATCAACAAGGTAACATAGCAGAAGTCAACAAGGCAAAGACAATAGGCCTTACGTCACTGTGAGAAAACATTGTATGAAAACTCAAGTCAGAGTCACCAACGCTTCGATTACGCAACCGTGCCGAATATTTGAGAAGCTATTACAATCAATGAGCCTAAATCTGTGCCAAATTACAATGTAGATAAATCAAGGAGGAACAACTCTCCTGCCCACCCATCAGTTAATTTATTCCTAACCACTCCCGTTAAGTGCTAATGTACTTCCTCATCTGTGATGATTCCAACGCCTGCCTGTCGTTAATTACCCTCACATTATGTCAATCTCGAGCAATAATTTACCACCAGTATATTTTCATAGTTGACGTTTTCCATCCAGGCTTCATGAGGCACGGTCGCATGGCGCTTTCAAAAATATGACATACATACACAATTATCTAGAATCTACTCTTGCATAACCCCTACAACATTTTATGTTCCTGACCCCATTTACGATAATGTACTTTTTTAAAATTAAGAGCCAGAAAAAATGTAATACATTTTTTACCGTAAAAACCTCATAAAATGAATCAAAAAAATTGAGAAAAGGCGTTGGCATTGGCTTCTGCCAACAGTCAAATATTGTCCAGCCTCCAGTGGGAGCAGGAACCAGAAGCTCGCTACTACGCTGCTTTGTCGCAAAGTATTCGCAAAGTTTCAAAGCCAATTCAAAGAAGGAACACACAAGACAGAAGAGACATGAATAATATGGAAAGTGTAATGAAGAGCAGCGTGACAAAGCAATTTGCGATAAATCTTGTTTTAAATTTTCCCAATGGCATAAATCATGTAAGACGGTAGATAAGGATCTGTTGCTCATATTTTATCAATAATCCAACTTTTTCATCTTTTTTCCACTTGGCTTTCAACAAAAGAGACATGGAAAACGAAAATGTGTTCAAGAGGGATTTATAAGCAACATTTCCGAAACTCTCATCTGGTTTTATAAATAGGTGCATATGGACGCGGGTGTGAGGCATTTTGAGTCGTCGAAGAACAGAGTGCGAACGAATACTTCCAACTTCAAGTTGACACGAGGAGAAGTAGTTGACTTGAGAGAAGGAAGAGTGAAAACTCAGTTCGAAGTATTCTTCGAGACTTCCATTTCGTCCTCTTCTCATTGAAAGTAGACATGCGACATACTATAATACAGTCGAAACGAATCGAAAGGAAACGACACAACAAGGAGACGCGACCGAGACAGAATGTGATTTTTTAAACATGGGGAAAAGAAAAGAGTCACACATACAGACGGGAGAGTCGCATACGGTGTGTATATAATGACTCTATTATTGTGACATTCCTTCATGAGAAGACTTCTTTTCGAATGAAAATGGCCGCATGCCAATAAAATTGAACGGGTTTTTTCTTCAGATCTTTCTCATCCTTTCCGCTTCCCTTCCTTTTATTCGTCTTGCAGGTCTTGTCTGTCTGTCGCTCTCGCTCTCGATTTCAAATTTTGTCATTTTACTTTGTGACAAGGCCGCCTGACTAAACTGTCGCAAACCTTAATGACTCACTGAATTTGCTCAAGCTAATGAACATTGTCGCTCAATGTTTAAAATGACAAGCGGATGCTTTTCCAACCGGAAAAAAGTAAGAAACAACTGACACATTTTCCAAATACCTCTAATTTAAGTAGACGCAGACCCCAATATTACATGTTTCACAATCCCCCATTCCAAAGTAAAGTCGAGAACTCCGTGTGTCGTTGTATCCATTGTGGACCAATGAGGCAAGTCCTCGACGATCTTGGGGTTTAAACCAATGTTAAATTCAAATTTAAACGGCAGCCGCACACGAACATGGAACATCTGCCATAGCAGGCTAAATGTACTACTTTGAATGCCTCCAGTGTCTACATAGTTCAATCAATGTGGAATTCTGATAGCCTCGTTTTGACAAATGACTTGTAGAAAGCATAGTTTAAGTCACCTGAAGGAGATCGAAGATATTTGATAAAATTTTACCATCGAGAAAATTAATGAAAAGGAAAATTTACAGAATTAGTTTTAAAAATGAATTGTAAAGCACAACTAGAAGTTATTATTTCTATTTACCAGATTAATAATATATCATAATAAATGTACTCTAACCTGGCAGCAGACAAAATCCAAAAGACGTTCCAAATGCACAAGATGACCCACATCTTGTGGCTCACAGCTTCATGAAGCAATTGTCCTATTATTGTTTATGATGCTTCGGAACATGAAAACGAAGAATGCTGCCTTCATGGAGCTCGGAGTGTTTATTAAAGACGAGTATTTACGAGTATTTCCAACACACCCATACGATCTTTTGAAGTAAAAAAGGTTGGCGTTACTTGTCGCAACACTGTCAATCCACACGAGTACTACTACTACAACATAAGAAAACAATCGTAACGGTGGTGCTTCAGCAAGCACAATTGCAATTGGAAAGAAAAGAGAGCACGTTGTGACTTAAAGGCGTTCTTATTTTGAACGAATCGGTCGATCTCGTTTTCTCCACGATTCACTTTCTGGTTGATATGTTTCAGTGTGTGGCATATAAAGAAGCTTTGGAAAAGCTGTTTAAAATGACAGCGATCGATCCTTCTCTAAACTTACACAAGTTTATGTAAAGCGAGCACTCAGATGGTCCAACTACAATTTACGGAAAAAAACACCACCCTAGGCACTTTCAAGTGGAGTTCACCATATTCCTTATTTTAAATGAGTATCGCTTGAAACTTGCGGCAGTGCGACGAAAGTCATGGCAGTGAAATGACTTCCTCTTCATGATTATCNGTAAGAGGAGCATTGACTTTCAGGTTTCAGGTTGTCACGCGTAAATGATCATTCACTATATGGATGATTCACATTCATGAAGATGCTGGAAATTCAGTTTTGAAGAATGAAGAATGAAGAACAGTTTGCTTTATCCTAAGAGTTTTGCTTACTTAAGGATTTAGAGGTTGATCCTGAATGAGAACAAGGAACAGTCCACGGTGAGGATTCACTGGATGAAAAAGTACACTCGTCCGTTTGTTGTTCAGTCGGTGACAAAACTAAGTGGCAGAGTCTCATCGCCTCCCACCATTCAAATCCGGGCCATGTGTGCCGCCGTCTGCACATTTTCTAATGATGGCGCATCGTCATGATGAGATGAAAACGACGACGCGCTTTGAAAATCCTTTTTCCTCTCGTAAAGCCAAGATTACGACGGCTTCCACTTAATGTTCCTTATTCTTATCGCTCCTCGCGGTTTATGTAGACAGATAACCACTCGAATAAGACGATGAGGATGCAGAATCCAGAAGAACAACCGTGAACGCAGGTCAAATCACGAAGTCGTTTGCTTAGTTGGCTAATCTTCTGGCCTGAATCTGAATTCGGTTGACGCCAATTTGCACATTCGTTCCCTTGCCCTCTTCCATTTCCACGCACACTCACACATAGTAAACACACGGCTTGCATACATACCAACTTACGAACGAACAACTTCTCCTTCTGTTCCGTTGGCTAATCCTTCGACACCGTTTTGATTCTACGACCGTGTTTATGTGCCTTTCACTCGTGTGCTCAATGGAAACAGGACACAAGTGAGACGAAGAAAAAGTCACCACAAAACACGTTCCATGGTCGCAAAAAAAAAACGAAGACGAAGTTTGAAAGCACTTCACTCAAAGGGAATGCAGAATATTTTCCAGTACCACTGAATGTCAAATGTGTTCAAATTTTTTTCATTTTATCCGTTTAAAATGAAAGTGAAAGCAAATTTTCACGGCATTTCCTTCACGGCTCACCATTTAATCCGTGACCAATGTCCATTACTTTTTCATAGCGTGTGTTTTCTACTCACAGTCGTCGTCGTCGTCACAGTACTATCACAGTGACCCGATGACACTTCCGGGTAAGCCTTTTACTTTGACAAGAAATGTATTTTACATCAACATCAGCGATGAAGTATTTTTGGATATACTGAAGTGCCAGCGTCACATTTTGAATGATTATTTTTAAAATCGCGAATTCCTAATATGCAAATTAAAATCCACAATGATTATCACTGTCACTTGCTTTCCAGAATAAAATGTTGGGGATGTAAATTTACAAAGTAATAGTGAAAAGTGATGATGGTAAGAAAAACTGACCAATTGACTCGTAAGGTGAAGAGAAACTTTGGACAGAGGTCTGGAGTCTGGACGGCTGATGAGCGTGCACAAGTGTTTGTAGGCGAAAAGAGTGGAGTGATCCGTTGCCAGTGCCTCGTTTGATAGGAAGCAAGAAGACGACGACGAGTTTGAGGTTGAGTGCGTTAATACGTGATTGAGATTGTGATTCAGAGACGCAGGGTTCCCGGCGGGTGCTAATATGGCTCAAGTTCCTTGGTGCTGTGACCTATGTATCTCTTCCACGGAGTGAGTGAATTGGTCAAAGGAATTAAAGAAAGGAAAAGAGGGAAAAGAATGAGAGAATAGAGGGAGAGAGAGAGAGACGAAACAAAAAAGTGTACTAGTTGTAGTTGATCCGTTCGGAAGAACAAGACAAACGGGACATTGAGGGCAGCTAAGCCCAACTAAATACCCTGACGAGGTCTGTGTGTTTATCGCAAGAGTCGATGCGAATCAACCACACTTTCAAAAATTCAGCATCTGCTCCACACACAAGGAGTAACGTGCCTGCGGATTCAAGAATGAGAAGATGTGTCTTTGTCGTTTGACGAGGAAAGAGCCCGAGACCGAGCCAAGATCACATCTTCAAGTCCCTGCGATCCTGGCAAAGTCGCAAGTAATGTTTACTAGTCCGCCACGACCGAATTGTAAAGCAAATTCGCCACGAGGGTTTTTACAAAATGCTCCTTCATTCTCATTCGTAGTTAGCATTCTCTTCTGCAAAAATCACATCGAATGTGCGTGCTTTATTCCTTCAAACTTGTGCATCGTTTGAACTCGTCTACTTCCCCTATTTTGTGACACCCGGGTGAGGACGAATAATCGAACCCAGACAATTGGAGTTCATGTGCTAACATATACTTGCACATTACCAACACTAGCATCACTGAATATAAGTCACAACATTACAAAGGCTCTCTTTCCACATTCTTATTTTCTGCAGTTCTTCTCTTAGCACATCAAGTAGCTTTCACGCTCACGTTGTCTCTTTCTTTGGCTCTTCCGACACTTTTCACAAGTGTCTTAGAATCAGTAGCATCAGCATTGCTCCTTGACTACTATATTCTTCATGGCTGTTGTCGCCTGTCAATAGGAAGCGTCAGCGCCGGAATTCTTTATATGAAAGTGTCCATCGGTCAACTCCTCTGCTTTAATAAATTCCACATCATTTTCACTTTCTCTTAAACATTACGGTCTTATAGTAGGCGTGCTACATAACCAAACATGTTGTAAACTGAGCAGAAAATATTTTT
Organism: Harlomillsia oculata; assembly: GCA_019776145.1. Classification (NCBI taxonomy): domain Eukaryota; kingdom Metazoa; phylum Arthropoda; class Collembola; order Entomobryomorpha; family Oncopoduridae; genus Harlomillsia; species Harlomillsia oculata. The sequence goes on from JABASF010002470.1 coordinate 7,539, forward strand.
GTAATGTATCTCCGTAAGCTTTTTACAAAATTTACATAGAGCATAATGAAATTGAGCTTGTCTACAAAGTTTATCATGAATTTGAAACCGGAAGAAAAAAGCTAAACAAGAGCTAAGTTGTAAGTAAGCAAGTGAAGTGTATATTTTCTTACTTGTGCGGTAATGGAGTGGGTAGTTTTACTTTTCCTGGTCGCATGTGTTGGAATCGTTCAACCGCAACAACTTCGCTACAATAAACAGTTGTCGAAAGATGTTACTACACTTCTCGACAGTTTGCTTCAAGAGGACAAGTATGATAAAAGGTTCAGACCCAATTTTGGAGGTACATCAATAGTCACATTACAAGTAATTTTGCTTACATTAAGCTTAAGATGCTTCAATGACAAATAAAACTTACTAATTAAAATGTGTGGTACTATAATGACTTCATATTGATCATTATTAAAAACAATTCCTAGTAGTATAGTAATAAATTAAAATAACTTTTACTTAACTTTAAACCGAATCGAACTTAAAATAAAATTATAGTGCATAGCTAAATCTCTGCGTTTCCTACAACTCCGATAGTTTGTTTCTGCTTATCATGCGAATTTGTCAAGTCGACCTGCTTGTACGATTTCTCAATGGTAAAAATAGTCCTTCAAATGTGTCCTTTTTTACATGCAAAATCATGCCAGCACATTTTTGTGCCGTGGCCGTAGGCATTAGATAGTTGTTGATGGAGTCTAAAACCGGTCTAAAACAATTCACTGAATGAACACTAAATGAACAATTTAATACAGAAGTGTTCAATTGGTTCAAAATTATAGAATCAACAACTTTGTGTTGTTCGCACTAGTCTAAACCTAGTGGAGTAGACCATTTACACGTGCAACTGGGTGTCGACGGCTTGGAATGCCGTTGAGTTTTATTGCCATTAGACTAAATATTTGTAACAAAGTATCCTATTACAAACATAAGTTTAGCACAGTAGACAACGAGCATAAAATGCGGAGTAGCGTTTAGCGATGTGAAATTGCAAAGTATAAACTCCAATATGTATAATTTCTACAGGTTCGACTATTGTTAAAAAAATGATGACAGCTTTCTACCATTTTTATTCCTGTGTTTGTTTATTTTCAAAAATGCGTGAACTTTCGGTTTTTTTCACTCACAGACTCACTTAAATGCGCTTAAGGTGACAACATATTATTTAAAATTTTAATTAAAGAGGTTATTTAAAGGTTTCTCTTCATGTTATCTATATCACAGGCCCTGCAGTCCAAATTGATGTGAATATGTACATCAAAAGTTTAGGACCTGTGTCGGAGACTGATGAGGTGATTAATCCATTGATTTATAATTCATTCTTCGTGTTTTGTATATCCTAGTAAAGAAATGGAAGGAAAAGTTGGAAGATGGAAGTGTAGAAATGTTGTACGATGAAGTCATAAAATAAGGTCTAAAGTCTAAAGGCCTTGAAAATGCATTGCTTGTCGTCGTCTTCAGTCAACCTAAACAAATATCCGTGAACCACGTTCGTCAGCTAATTACCCACAGGAGACACTGCAAAAATTTGTATTCTTGAAGACGGAAAAAATTTATTTACTTTGTCTCAACATTCTTTTTCACGACTACGAGGTTTCTTTCACAGCAAATGTACTGAGGACCGACTGCGCATCATTTATTACAGCTAAAATGCTTTGATTCTTCTGACTGACTGACTGAGAGTGAAGCCATTCATTGTTACATGAACCTCCCATTGCCATTTACATTGTTTCCATGTTTCCTCATCAGTCAGTCTTTCCAAAAACTACACAGCGTGTGTCTCACTTTCTCTTTTCCTTTAGTTTTGCACATTTGAAATACATTCTCTGTCTTTCTGTCAGGTCTACTCAATGGATTGTTACTTTCGTCAAATGTGGGTGGACAATCGACTCAAGTTCAACACAAGTCAGAGCGGACTCCAAGAGCTGTCACTCAATTGGTTGTTTTTAGAGCGGGTGTGGAAACCGGATACATACTTTGTGAATGGGAAAAAGTCATATCTGCACAGTATCACCGTACCCAACAAATTTTTACGGTTGAGACACGATGGATTGCTCACCTACTCAATGAGGCATGTCACGCTTTCTATCTCCTTTGCATTTTCTATATTTATATCCGTACTGTATGCTTGGATTACACCTATATACACGTAACATATGAAAAGCAATAAATCTGCGATAATTGACAGGTTGACCATAAAAGCCAGTTGTCCCATGTTTTTGCGTAAATTTCCCTTGGATTCGCAAACGTGTCCGTTGGAGATTGGCAGCTGTGAGCAAATTCATTATTTTGTATTGTAATTCTATAATGTTGAATGTCATATTAATGTGCAATTATGAAAAGATGGATACAGTGACAATGATGTCAAGTACTTCTGGTCAAGGGCCTCTTCAGTCCCAGTCGGAAGAGAAGAGGGTGTCAATCTAGCTCAATATGATTTAGTAGCAATTAAGCCGAAAGAGGAAATCAGAATGTCCAGTCGTCGAGGTAGCTATAGAAAATACTATAGGTTTTGAAACTTTATGTACCTACTCCAAAAATTGTTGAACGTTAAAAATGTTTGTCAATTTCATTTTGAATTTCAGACAATTTTTCCGTAATTTCCGTCCATTTTAACCTGAAACGGCATACAGGTTACTTCATGCTTCAAGTGTACGTTCCATGCACGCTCATCGTGAGTTGTTCATGGGTTAGTTTCTGGATTGACCCACAAGCAGTGCCCGCCCGTGTCTCGTTAGGTAAGCATTACACGTTTCGATAAGCATTTCATGAAGAAGGTAGTTTGCACGCTTGAGATTTAATGTGAGGAGGCACGTTGCTTCTAAATTCATGAAAACCAAAGAAACGAAACGCATGACCTACTGAGCAATGTCTGCCTAAATGCTGTCAACAACATGAAAAGCGTTTAAAGACTTTACTTGAGCATTCTAAAATAGCTATCAGAGAAATCCTGTAGCATCATCTGGCACTTTTTCCGTGTGCTCAACCCATTCTGAGCAAAAGCTTCGCTTGTACGAGTAATTGCAAAAAAACAAACAGCCGGATATTTCTCTCAGATCTTGTCTCGGAGATGCTGTTCATAGACCAGAAGACAAGCAGCCCTTTTGTCCCTTGGATTCATTCCGTGCCAAGTGGGGATCTGAGAAAAGAGAAACGACATGTCATCTACTTTGCACGTTTCAGAAAAATTCGCCAATGGCCAATCACACATCGTACTCCTAGGCTCCACGATAAACAAAAGCAGATCCATGCAGGTCGCCCTGTCGTATCGTTGAGTTGTCGACGTCGACGACGACCTGCGTTGAACATGCGTTGCGGAAATGACAGCACACTGAACACTTTTCTGTTGCCACAAAGTTTAACACTTATCTCCCGTGAAAAGAACAGCTGCCTCTACTTTGTTAAGGTAACTAGTGCCTGTCGTACATTTCGGCGCTGTGAAACTTGGCAAAAATTTGTGGAAGACGCTATTTTTTTTGTCTATATCACGCACCAAGAATGAATCCAAGAATGTAAAGCGCTCCAACACTCTTGATTATACAATGACCCTAAATTAATGATTTTCTTCTTAAGTCATCCGCGTGGACAAGAGAGACAATCATGAGGACAATCTATCTGCTTTCTTCCCTTATTCTTACCATGCATTACGAACAGTATTTTGCAACTATTGGCGAGAGTGCACAGGCCACACACATGTCAGCTAAAAATAATCATGATGTATTTCATTTTCTTCTCACTCAAGTATAGTAAAGCTTTGTGTGCGGAAATTCTTCTCTGTTCTACACAGACTGTTACTATGAAATAAAAGGTGTAGACTTTTCTTCGTGCAAGATGCCAAACTGTCACTATTGCACAAATGATGATCAGACTTGTTACTGATACAATTAAAAGTAATTTACAGAATATGTAGCAAAAGCAGTTACGCTTATTAGCGAGTTAGTACTTATAAATTTTCGTTCTCACACAATTTCATGGGAGGATTACATTAACGCTTTTCGTAATGTAATCTCGCCAATTTGGTTCAAGATCCCACATGGGCCATTTTAAATCTTATGAAATACTTTAAAACGTCCAATCATTGTAAGGTTCCATCATGTTACATGTATTTCACAATTTAATTGGTCGAACTAACACACAACGGACCATTGCATTACTAATGAATGAGCCACGCTTGGTGGAAACGTATCAAATGTGCGTGCTGATGTAAATTTTGTGCCAGGGTAGAATCCACAACACATTGTCATCTTTTTCCCATTTCCTGAATGTGTCGTTGTTATCTTCCATGCCAAAAATTTAAGAATACTGTCTCATACCAGATGTGTGCAATTACCTCATCATTGAAGTATGCGTAATGAGCTAATGACATGTTTTCGCAGTAATTTTTATTAATTTTACCTTTATGCATTCCCCTCAGGAGTCACAACAGTTTTGTCAATGACTACACTTGGTTTTGGAGGCCGTTCCCAAATGCCGAAAACTTCATATGCCACCGCTTTAGATTGGTTTGTCATCCTCTGTTTTGCATTTGTATTTGCATCAATGGTGGAATATGCCGCAATTAATTTCATAGACAAAATGTCCAAAGACATCACCCCAAAAGCGAAAACTAAGAAACCAAAGGTTACTATACTATTTTTTACACCTTCATTATGAGTCACATTCTCAAATTACTAGTCATGCGTTTATGCTACTAATTTACACATCCAATATTAATTATCCAGACCAAAGAAAAACCAGATGGACCGGCTCCAATAGCCACTGAAGAAGAGTTGCCACCAACGTTCGGGAGTCGTGTTCGCACTTTCTGTAACCGTATCCCAAATCCGGTCCTTCAAGTGTACCGATGGTTCTACAGACAACTAAATGACCCTTGGACTTTCACACAAAATCCCGGGAGCAAATTCTCCAAAGTGGACATTTACTCACGTAAGATTTTTCCACTCTCCTTCGCCATTATCAATACAATATACTGGACTTCTTTCATGTACTATGTAACGGATGATAACCCTGCCGTTGACACGTAATACCTACAAAATGGAAATTAATAATAACTACGTACTACTAATTTATTACTCAAGCCTCAAACGTCTTTGGTGTGATGTCATAATAAATAAATCATATATATGAATCATTATATATCGTGTCATCGTGTCATCGTGTCCTACCAAAGCCATTATCTAAAAAATGAAAGATAAATACGAAATGAAAAAATAAACTCATTTGTGCCTGAAATTAAAAAAGACAAAAAGTATTCTGTGGAAAGGAAAACTCTCATTATAAAAATTATAATAAAATTATAATCCTTAATAAGTTTAGGTTAGGTCAACAGTATATTTATTAAATATTACTGTTGACAATATTATATTATTTCTTGTATTAAAATATTGTAACGTGGTTTATTAGTATGTAAGGCTCACAATAATGTTTTTTATATTAATGCATTAAGCACAACTATATTGTGTTGTACATTACAGTCAATATATTGCAATAGCTCTATGATTGTCATTTCATTATCCATTATTCTAGACCTAAAAAACATGATTGCTATGATATGAAAAGAGTTTCAACTTTCAAGTGATAAAGGATTTTGTAAAAATCACTCAAAATTCGTTACTATAATATAGTGTAAATCCAAAGTATAATCATATTTAGTTAATACTAGGTATACTATTTATGGTAATTAAAACATTATTCACGTATAAGATTGCTAAAGTTGTAAAGATGAAAAAGTAATGAAATAAAAAACAAATAAAATGGATCTGAAAATGAAAATGTAATTTAATAATTTTAATGAAATGTCATATCAGATGCCAAATGCAATTTTCTTTTGATCTGTTTATTTTTTTACCATAAAATGACTAAAATTGTAATCAAGTAATGAAGGAAATCAAATCATTCTATAATTCTAATGAATTTTCATATGAGAACAAAGCCCAAAGTTGGTCGGAATGTGGATTTAGCATGCGCTGTCGCCCTCTTGCGTGCTTTGGGCTAGGAAGCATGGCGCAGTGTGGCAGGCCGCAGGCCGCATTGCTTTTTCAGCCTTTGGGTCCGTCTGTTCGTCCCATTCATTCGTAAACCGTCTGTGTCCCACAGCTCACTCAACAGACTTGTCGGTGTTGTTTTTCGGTCAACTTGACCACCGAATTTCGTTGTCATCATGGGTCGTATGCACGCACCCGGGTAAGAAACCTCTTGACCTTTATTCTTCAGATATTTTTCTATAGAATAAGTATACAAGTTTGGATATAATTGAGGTTTTATTGAAAGAAATTACTATTAGAAAAAACCGTTGAGGAGAAGTAGTTAGGGAGTATTGAAAAACGTGGATACTGAGAGTACGATAAGAATTGGTTTGAAATTAAAACTAACATTTTGTTAATTTTTTTTTGTAAACTTGTAGAAAGGGGATTTCCCAATCCGCCTTACCTTATCGTCGTGGAGTGCCCACATGGTTGAAGCAAAGTCCTGAAGACGTCAAGGATCAAATCTACATGTTAGCAAAGAAAGGTCTTATGCCATCAAAGATTGGTAAGCTTTACATATTTTATTATTGTTGATAAAAGAAAGTAGTAGTAAACGTTGAAATTAATAAGTAGTCAATTTTTTAAGTCCTGTGTTTTATGTTGTTCAGGTGGGATTCTTCGTGACTCTCATGGAGTGGCACAAGTTCGATTTGTGACGGGAAGTAAGATCCTTCGTATTCTAAAAGCCAAGGGACTTGCTCCAGACATCCCAGAAGATTTGTACTTTCTCATCAAGAAAGCCGTCTCCATTCGCAAGCACTTGGAACGCAATAAGTATGGATTCGTTTTTGTGTTTATAGATTACAGCTGTATAAGCAGAACGTAATAGTTAGTGTTGCTAATTTGTGAATGATGTCGTTTTTGTTTATTTGTTCTTTTAGGAAGGACAAGGACTCCAAATTCCGCTTAATTTTGGTTGAATCCAGAATCCATCGGTTGGCTCGATATTACAAGACCAAGCGTGTACTTCCCCCAACCTGGAAGTACGAGTCGTCAACAGCGTCCGCACTGGTGGCTTAAGATGATTTTTGTCAGCTCT
>JABASF010002471.1:0-14621 GCA_019776145.1 Harlomillsia oculata
CGTGGGGGTAGTGGGGGACTTTCCGGACAGATTTTAATATGGGAAATTAAGGTATGCACCTACCTTGTAGCCTGAATGGTAACCATAGTAGATTTAATCGAAATACCTTGGTTATATCCATTACGTATATATAAGGAAGACAATAAATTAATAATGGACACAGGCAGACATTCTGTCTTGTATGTTGTATGATGTATTCATATTCAACATGAACCGCTTGGGTTTTACTGCTTCCTCAAATTGGTGCTATTTCTTATTTATGTCATTGTAATTGAACAATTGACACCTGCGGCCGAGGGGGTGAGCAATATTCACATGTACTCATAAAACTAACAAAACATTGGCGTTATGTTCAATTGACAGAGTCAAATGGAACTCATTCACATTCACAGGTCACAAAGTTCAGAATGACTCCAAAATGCAACCTCCGAGCACGTTAATTCCGTCAGAGTCTCATTGAGAAAGTTAGTTTTAAAGCTAATAAAATGAAGGGGTGAGTGCGATTGACAAAAACCTATCCTATTTATCCTTTTCGAAGCAGATCATCAGATTTCTCTTCCTATACTATATATTACAGCATGCAGTACCATTAGATTACAATGACTGAATACTAAACTTATCGCGGCATAGTACATACTAATTCATGGGAACTAAACATTTATTGGATAACTTTCGTAGATAGCATTTAAACAAAGGTGTCATATTTTTAGTTTAAGGTTTACAGCACAAGAGTTACTCAGTGAGATATGCGTTCTATTTATACGAATACTCATGGGTGACTAGAAGTTACGTATAGTATGCAGTATGACAAGTATGACTGTCGCTTGCTTTTCTGAAGACAGAAGACAGGCGGAGTTTGATTTCATCGGAGTAGAATGACCTGAGCCTGAGCCGTTGTTGGTGTCACAATGCCAGGTCCAAAGAAGATAATGTAATGTAACGTAACCCTTCGGGTGAGATGTTGGTTTGACCATTATTCAAAAGATGAAGCATAAGGGCCCAAGTGCATGAAAACAGTCCGTCCGGAGCGTAGTAGTGAAAAAGGGCCCACAATAATATGCCCTGCTCAGATTCATATGAAATTGGAATAGTCCTATTTGTGTATGGATATCCCTAATCTTTTGTCCACATGTTCCCGAGCTGTCAACTGTGCATACAAACGGCAAAGACCTTTGGCAGCATTTTGAAACTTTGTCCAGCATGATGAAAGAATTGTAGCAAAATCGGTCGGGCTGCACAGAATGTTGCCTTATTAAGCCCCAATGTCACCGAAAAGTTCTCATTCAAAATGAATTGACCCTGCCCTAGCCCACAAACAGTGAATAACAGTGAATAATAAAAGGCCGTACGATGCGATGTGGTGGAAAAACGGACTTTGAATGAATGAGCGTTTCAAATAGACAATGAAACACTGCTGCTGGTGACATTTACTTCTTTCTCTTGTATACAGTTTTATTGAAAACAAGATTATTAGCCATGGAAGGCAGTCGTTGAGCGCAAGGCGCAACTGCTCACAAACAGGCACATTGTCATTTACCTTACGCCTAATTGACATTTTGAAGTAGACAAATCCTCCCAATTAACACGATGGGGGATCTCCTGAAATTTGAGAACGCTCTTATAGAACGACGTGCGTGCGTGTAAAGCCTGGATAGTTTGCTTGGATTGTAAAATTGTAATTGTATAAAACGTGTTGCTTTTTGTTTCTGTGTATTGGCCATATGCCGGCAATCGGCAATGTAAAAAAAACCGTAAAAATTCCAAGAAGTTCAATCGTATAAGCGCACGCATGTTTATTCTTTTATATTTTTTATAACCCGTATTATATTAAAGTTGAATAACTTTATAATTCCTAAAATATAGTCTAAAAATGGCGTAGTTAAATTAGTTAAATAGCTGAAAGTAGAAATGGATCAAAAGTATAAAATACATTCACATAGAGGCTTGGAAGGTCATATACGTTCAATTTCATTGGGCAGCTCTGAATGCATCGTAGCAGTTTTCAATAATTGTTCAATTTGTTATCGCTTCGCTAACTAGATTCCGTCGAGGTGTTGTCCCTAAAAGGAAAGAACGATGTAGTACTTTGAGAAAGTTTGTTCTGGACGAGTGAAGATAGTTGTCAGTCGTTCCTGCGTCGGCACTTCGAAGTGACAATAAAAAGGAACCGCGACGAAATAGAAGAATGAGATGTCCCTTCACCTTCTTTCCAGAATGCCAAGATGGACAGAGAAAGAAGAGAGACTATAATAAACCAGAGAATAATACGACCCCGATGGACATGGACATTTTTCGCATCAGTGAGCAGGAAGATTGGTTCATATCAGTTTGTTACATTGCGTTGCCTGACATGCATTGTTGTTCTGTGTTCATCGGCCTCGTCGAGTCGGAAACTGTCACCACAGCACAAATTCAAAAGGTATTAATGGAAAAACGGACTTTCAGGTCCACTTCAACTTCCGAGGTTCGTAAACTTCTAAGCGTGGCACGCTACATAGCCCCTTAATTTGTTAATGTAATGGCAGACTAACAAAGCAGCGTAAGAACTATGGAAGGTGATGTCGAGAAGTTCCTCTGCTATTTAAATGTTAAAAATGCATCCAATGTCACAAAAACTTCACACTCGTCAGACTCGTCGTGACACTAAAGAGTAAAGACTTTGAAATGAAAATGATGGACCAACTTTCGCGTTAGCACAATAGACAACAGAAGAGTCCACTAAGCCAAATCAAACATGTCACATTTAACATTCGAAAAACGCTAAAATGCAAATTCTTCTTTGTCATTTTGTTACATTGACAAAAACAAGAAGCATGCTTCTGCGGTGGGCAAAACTCACACAGGAATATTTCCTGTTTAGGAAACGTTAGCTTAAAACGTAACAATGGACGAGGGAAAAACTTTATTATTATTACCCTTATTTTGAATATACAATATGCATTCATACTTTTTAATAGGGAAAGCTCAAGCTTACAGTTCTGTTCATGAAAAAATGCCCGACTATTTGTCTGTCAATCATCGATATGAATAATATGAACCCTTCTCTAAACTGAGGGCAAACACTTGCATCTATTCAACGAAGTGCACTTTCAGTCCCTTTTCAATTGTCCACCAGACTGCTCGTCTACAAGGACCACGGAAGACCCTTCGTTCTCCGTAATTGAGTTCAAAGTTCAAGTCACAGAAACTTTTATGGCTTACCTGAGCCTGAGCAATCAAAGGGCATTCCGTCAATTGCATATCATATAAGCACACCGTAACCTGCGCCACATGGTTTGGTTTGAGACGATTGCCGATGATGGTTTGTTCGTTTGTTGTATACATTTACCTCAGAAAAACTAAAAATGCATTTGATGAGTCGAAAATGACGTGTTCAACGCAAATCAACTGGAAATGATGAAGTAAATCAATAAAGCAACCTTTGCTAATCGATTTTTTTGAGTTTCAGTATCGAATTGATGTTTGCGCTGCTCCGATTTCCGATAAAAAGGGAAAAATCTTGTATCTAATAAAACTGGTAAACTGGTAATATTTTGAACAAAGTAAAGCTCGTCAGATAACGCTATTCCATTAAACTTCCTAGCCTCAAGTGCGTGCACTAAATGAGTTCCTGTCATTGAGAATTAGGCTTTCCCCTCAAACAATTTCACGCTACATTGTCCAGAAAATTTGACCACATTGCTGCCAAACTCTCAGAACAGTATCGCTGCTGCTGCGATGAAAATGATGATTGAACGAATTCAAACCTTTTCATTGACAACGTACCGTATTCGGACGATATTATTCGATAATGCAATCGAAACTATACAATAGTATTTATTAGTATAAACAGATATATTAGATGTATAATAAAATTAAATTATTGTATAACTAGAAAACTACAAATACAAAAATATAATGTTGTTAAAATTTAAAACATCAGTGACCAAGTGACCATTGACTTTACTCAATTTATTAACAGTATGAAGGTAGTAAAACTTTATTGAATTCAGAAAATTCGGATGTATAATGCGTATAATGCATTACTTCATAAAAGCATTCAATAATTCAATTCATATTTATTTTGTATTTATTTATTCATCAAATTAAATTCATCATGCAAAGTCTATTTAGCTTCCAAAGTCGGAAAGCTCCAAGCATTGCCACCTAACACCATAGAATGGTATTGAAACAAGGGTTCAATCTTTTTTGTGTGCGGGAATCAAATCTGAACTTTCGTGAGTATAAGTAATCATCTGATAGTTCCGCACTTTTTTTCAGTAAAATCGGCTTTTATAAATAAATAAGAAGTTAATTAAATAATAAATCGTAACTAGAATTGACCGTGCTTGCTGAACACTGCAGTAAACGTCACAAGTTGTGAATTATTAGCATAGGGAATTAAAGTCAGTTTTATTTGTGTGCTTTATAAAATTATATATACTAACAAGATGAGTTTACTCTTCAAAGGACTTCGATTGGGAACTACGGGCGTTCGACTTGTCGGAGGTCAAAGGTTAAATCCGACATGCTTGTTTGCAACAGCAAACACAAAGGATAAAACCTACTTTGATGACCTTGTTAAGAAGAAGAAAGTCGTGGTGTTCATGAAAGGAACACCGGATGCACCTCGCTGCGGGTTTAGCAATGCAGTTGTCCAAGTTTTGAGAATGCACGGAGTCACTGACTACGCTTCACATGATGTTCTTTCTAATGAAGAAATGCGACAAGGTATACTAATATCATATTTTGAAATGTGTCAATATTGTTTGTTGATTTTGATGCTCTAAATAAGACTCGGATTATAATTTGAATCAATTGCGTTGTAGGAGTTAAGGATTACACCAATTGGCCTACCATTCCACAAATTTTCATTGATGGGGAATTCGTTGGTGGTTGTGACATCATGATCCAAATGCATCAGAATGGAGACTTGATTGAACATTTAAAGAAGGCTGGAATCACTTCTACTCTTGTAGACAGAGCAAACACAACTCCTTCAGACACGTCTACTGAAGACAAGAAATGATAAAACGTAACATGAATGTCCTTTCTCTAGTATAACTCTAGCTCATGAAAGACTTTGCAATTTACCTTGTTGAACTATCTTAGCTAATGTACCTTAACTTAAACTGTAATAAATGTCACGTCACGCTGGTGTCATCGTTGAGTTCCATGAAATAAACACAAATTAAATGATATTACATTAATAATAATAATAATGTATACCTTTACGGAGTACGGAATATGAAAACTATTTTTTTCAGCTGCTTACAAATACAGACTACTATTATGTATATTTTATTAACTTTGTTTACATTTTATAGAAACAAAATTATAAAATATTATACATTAATCATGTAACAATTGTATGACTAGAGGTATACGTATACCGTAGGTCCATATATAACTAGAATACTTTAGTATTTTTAATAGGCAGTTAATCATTTTGTGACGGCTGAGATAGACATGATAAACTTTGAGACTGAGATTGAGACAGACGAAGAGAATCATACTCGATACGCTTTTTGTACATGTCTCTTCGACGTTTCAATGATGCGAGCAACTCTCCAGCTGTTTTTCGCTTGACGGTCTTTTCGGTAGCAATAACTTCCGAAACAGTGACTTCAGAACTGGAGTCCATCAATGACGGATCGCTTGATGATGAATTTGAATTCCAAGAGACCGACTGAGAAGGACGAGCTGGAGCTGGAGTCTTGTGTAACTCAGAAGATTCCATTGCTGCAAAGTATTCTACTGGTTGTAGAACTTGTGCGTTTGTATCTGTAGTCGAAGTTTCCACCAGGAAAACATCTTCAACTTGACCAACTTCTTCTATTTGTTGGACGCAGTCAACGGAAGCTGAAAACTGTGTATTCTCATTGCGAATGTCAATTGCAATGAACGTCTCAGGTTGAGAGAATTCCACAGAATCATCAACATAAGTAATTACTTGTTGATTATTCTTATTCTGAATAGGATCTTCAACGATGGTAATATTTTGCAATTCCACAGGCTCTTGTTCAGTCTCAGTATCATCGTCTATTTTCAGAATCCGATTCAACGTTTTAATCAATTCGGTCTCACCGTCAATTGCATTGGATACCTACAAAAGTCGGAATGATTAAATGAGACAGTTTAGAATTTAAGTAATGTAACGTTGTTAAATGATTGAGGAAGTCGGTTTGATATTGTCCTGCGTCATCGTCAACAATTAGAAATCATCTCACCCCCAGTTCTTCTAAGCAGAGTCTTCTCATTGCTGCATCGTGACCTTCGAAAAGTACAATTCGCATACAAGAAGAAAGCCTTTTCACAGCATCCCGAAGATCTATTTTTATAGGCGGCTTTTTAGCCTTTTTAGCAGCCTTCTGTGAACGACTGCCTCCTTGCGTTGACCGTGTCGATGACGAACCGTCGACTTCTTCGGGCTGATTGTTACATGGAGCTGGGGTCGAATTATTGAGAACACCATTTACACCATGGACGGGATCAATGGTTTGCCGTTGATTTTCTTGAAACGCCATTGCCATTTAGCCAATTTGCAATACCTAACACCCAAACAAACCGTAACCAAACGTTAAAAAATGCATATTATGTATTATCATTATCATTTATCCAATCATCAGGTTTCTTCAACAAAATTGGACGACATTTCAAAATACGATAATTTTTTAAAACGTGCAATAACTACCAAAAAGAGCGAATCGGCTAATCAGCGTTAGCTTTTCGCTTGTAATTGTAATTATAAATTGTAATTTGTAATCCTTTTAGGTCGGATTTCTGATAAATCTGATCTGATATACGAGTTATACGACGGTCTCCCGTCAAAAGCGCCAACGACGAGTTGAAGGTTATACCGTACGAGTCGTACTAGATACGACGTACAAAGTACGAGTACGAACTATGTAAAGTGGACTAGGTTCACTGGATAAAAGATAAAATTAATTACTGTGTTCACGTCCATAAATGACACTTCAATTCACTAAAAACACTTGTGTATAATAAGTTTTATTCGTTTTCGTTAATGTTTTAAACTTGAGTTTGATTTCTTGAAATTATCCGTGAATAACGAAACACTAGTTTCAAAGCGAGGAACACGCACGACACCGACGACACACACCTGATTCAGTTTAGTTTCGTGTAAGCGTAAGCGACAGGTAGCATATCAATCAGATATCAGTCAAACTTGATAATTATTAACTAAACAGATTTTTTTATCCTTAAAATAAACGTGTGAACCGAAGAAAAGAAAGACGTTACCAGTGAAAATGGACGCAGCAGGAACTGTTCGTAAAAATGTGAGTTAAAACTTGTTTTCTGTTCTGCTCTGATTCAGTTTGCATTCGTATTCTCTTCGGATGTTGTATTTCTATTGCTATTTGCTACCCAAAATCCCGTTAAGTTAGCTTCTATTGTAATCTTTGCATTCATTATTTAGCGAGAAAATAGCTTCAAACTTTATTGTTTGAGAGAGTAAAGTCAATACCATTCAATTAAGTCGACTGTTTAACTACATCTTTTACTCAAGTTCATTCAAAAACAGTTACTTTTACACTTGTGTGTGGGAAGTGTTAACTTTTTTTGGTTCAAGCTCATTTGTAAAATTGCAAGTTATTCACTTTTTATGGCCCTTTTTTTCGTATTCTAATTTATTAGCCATGACATGACGTTCACTCCATTTGTTTTTCATATCGTAACATTTGCATTGCATTTGCTTCGCCATATCAGTTCGTTTCCGGCGGACGAGAATCCCATTTCAAAATGCGTTGAATACAATTTTACAGTTAATAATAATAACATTAAATGACTGATTGATTACATTGTCCATATATTTTTTAAGCCGTCTGCTGCCAGTGAGAAAGAAGTTTTTGGGACTGTTTTGATGCACTCTTTGTTCATTATTGCGTCACCAATCGCTGCATTTTTCCTGTTGAAACTTTACTTCTTTGATGGTAAGTTTTGAATGTTTCTATATTAGTATGTTAGATCTGGTTATTTTTAATACGCATTGTTTCATTTCAGTAGCTTACTTTTGAGTGTAATCAGTAATCTTAGTCTATTTTTGATGCGTCATTTCAAATGTAATCCTAAAAATCTTAAATCAGTTTCTACAGTTCATGGCATTTTGGGGATATTGCATTGTTCCAAATTCTCAATTTTCTTTCTAGTTCAACAATGTGGTCGTGGTTGTGGTTTGCGATTGCGATTGTATGTAATACCAACGCGTACCACTGTGATCCCACAGATTCCATAATATAATAGACTAAACGAGGGTTGCTTTTGCTTTAGTGGGCATCATAGTGAAACAAAATTGATATGTACAGGTTAAGTTGCAGAGAAAACACATTTTTATGTTATGTAACTGTACCAGCAGGTAGTTGGAAACGGCAAGGAAGGGCAAATGTATTCTATAAAATGCAAGATAAAGACCTCATCTGTTGTGTGTTGATGATCATAATTTTTTGTAGATGAATGCGAGAAAGGAAGCGTAACGTTATACATAACGTCTTCTTTGCTGTCTTCACGATAATTACGTAAAAGTACCTACCAATCATCTCGAGTGTTGTTTTCATCATTCACGTTACGCGGATGTTGATAAAACTTCATAAAACTTCTGTTCAGTTTCTTTGTTGTGTTGAGAAATTGTTACGTTGTTTAACCCGGTTGGTTTGTAAAGTTGCAATAAGTAGCATGCATCATATTTAATTTAATCTAATCATTCACGCGGTCGTGCTACTCAATTACTACAATGGTAATAAGTTTCATGTTGTCTTGAATGAAGATACCTTTTGTAGAGTTCTGTTAATTCCCATATAATCCTCCTCGCCTGTATTCCGACGCAGGGACTCAGGTACTGCGAGAGTGGATGGCATTAAAAATATTCTTTCACATTAAATACCTAGAAGTCGGATCGTGGGATGAGTAGAAATACGAAGAATGGACTTCTTCATCTGCTATGGTTCATGGTTCTGCAATGTAGGTTGTTAAGTATAGAAGTCTTTAAAGCAAGCAGTACTTTACGTGACCACAAAACCAAGCCTTCTTTAGCTTCCCTTTTGGGATTCTTTGCCTTCGTCCGTTTCACTGCAAGTAAGTGGTTAAGGGATTAAGAGTTAGAGGAAGATCGAATTGAGTCATGGATTAGTACAATACTCTGAAGTCTGAACTAAAACTGAATAAGAATAAGAGATTCTCAGCTAAAACACCATTCATAGATATAGATACAACAACATTGAGCATTTTGGTCCACTTCTATTCGTGAGTTGATGGGGTCAACACATCGCATCGTGTTTGTGTGCATTTGGATTCATGTCTGTATTTGACAATAAAAACATAAACAGTGAGTTAAACGACAGTCAGTTGCAAAATCCGTAACTCCTACTACGCTAGTTGAGGTTTGTTTCCGTTTCTTATGACTTCTTTATTTCGCCTTCCACAGCATAGCAGATAGCGTTGTCAATTTCTCGCGTGTACACGCAATTAATACAGTTTGTTGTATCATTGAGATTTCTCGGTACACAGCGTAAATATTGAAAATTGAAATGTATGGTGTGCCTGCTCCGCTGGTCTGCTGACATTTTATAAATTATAACCACTCTTACAGTATAACTGTATAACACGTGCCATAATCTAAGAATATGAATCGTTCACGTTAACATATTGCTAATTTACTAATTCACATTATTCTTTTTCATTTTGCAGCTCTGCTTCAGTTGGAATCCCTTCAGTCTAACCTCTATAGTGCGTTTGTAGCTGTCATCGTACTGCACATTGCATTGGGAAACTTTATCTACCGTGCGTATTTCAGCACTGACACAATTTCTGGCTTTGATAAGCTGCAGAAAGAGGATTAATTTTCTATTGATTCACTGTCAATTTCAAATTCATTGTACATTTAGTATAGTTTACAACGTTATTGCTCGAACTTTCGTGTTTGTGTTATATTAATATTACTATACTTATACTACTCCTCATTATTCGAAATCTTCTTCCACTTGTATCGTGCCCTCCCGGCGTCCGCCGTCCGCTTCAGTGATAAAATGATTCCAATGGATGCGGTGTACACAACAGCAAAAGGAGCCCTGGTGGAAGTTACTGTGCAAGGTCATACCTACCGAGGTGAATTTTATTTAGAAAAGTTGGGTGACAAGCCGAAGGAGACGGACCAAATTATTTTGATGAGCGCAGTCGAACATCCCAGCGGTAAAAAACTCAATGGCGAGATTCAATTTGACGTTGGAAATGTGCAAAACTGTAAGCAAATGCGAAACTTCTCACTAATGTTTGTCGCATATATTAATGTGTGGGACATTTGTTGATTAATCTTGAAATTTTTATTCTATTACAGTTCGTGTTGTGGAACTGGGATTGTTTAGAAAAAAACGAGATGCAGATGATTGTTTGCCTCCTGTACCACTAGGAGTGAATCCGTATACAGCTTATCAACATCAAAACACTATTCACTCTATTTATGGACATGGCACTGTGAAACAGAGATACAACAAGAATACAAGAAACAATAATGGGGGACTGACATTCAGAAACGTTTGTAAAGGTAAAATACATCACAATTACATCTTATGATAACTTTAATGTAAGATTGTGACAGCCAATGAATGAGTTTCCATTTTCGTTTATTTAAAGGGAAAATTCCTGATGAACTTAAGGAATTTGAACCCATTGAAATTCAACTGAAAACATTTGTCATCAAAGAATTGAATCAGCTTAAAGTTTTGGTAATCTTTAGTTTCAATGTAACATTCATGTCCAATCGCAATGAGTAACTTATGTTTTTGATTCTCATTAATTAGATGAAACTTATGAAGGAGGTGGACATTTGTGGGTTGTCTTTAGAAGGGGAAAATATTGGCCGCTATGGTAAAGTTCCGTGGGTTGTGATGACGGCTCGAAAAACTTTATTGCCCTTTGACATTGAAACTCTACTTGAAACAATTCCCGATGTATGGCAAATACTTGAGCGTAACATTTTCAGCAATGATAAACTCGTTAAAATAATGCATGACGGTCGGCGGGCTTCTGACTACTTATTTCACGTCCATAAAATCAAGCTCGTCAACGTGTACGATACACAGGTATCCACTGTGTGACTCAGTTTTTATTTTTGTTGTTGCTGCCGTCGTACGTTGGTAGTGTGTTATAATTGCCTTTTTTCTTTAGGTTGCAGACACATTTATTGTCCATCAACAAACTGGAACGGTCCCCGATAAGCTTAAATCACTGTCCGACTGTCTTACGATGTACAATCGAAGAATTCCGCCAGAAGAGATAGAATTTCTTCGAAAGTACGAAGCAGTGGATTTCACCCTCAACTCACCATTTCGTCTTCGCCCACTCCCACCACCAGAATACTTAAAGCTGAGCGCAATTAAAGTCAAACACTTGGTACCCTTACGGGAAAACATGATGAAGAAAATGTTGGAGAGGTTTTCGAAATGTGTGGACACTCATCTAGAAATACTAAAACATCGCTCTGCGGACGAATATCCTTTTGCTGTTGAGGTATTAATTTTAAATTGTCCAAGTTTTCGCTATCGTGAACATAAATTTGACTGAATTTGCGTGCATTAAATAACGGACTGCGTACTGCGTACTGACGAATGTTTGCTTAAGCGTTAGTAACCATTTGTATGCCCGCTTTATTTCTTGCATTAGGACCTTGACGATGACGAGGACTCTGCTTCACGCTTGGACTTCGAAGTGGAAAGTGTTGAAAACTTGAAATTGATGTTACCCATTTCTAATTTTCTTGTTCGTATTGATCTGTAGACTTCTGCAGGAGATAAACTACCAAAAGAGCTAATGGCAACTTTGGAATTAGGTCTTGCAATTTGTTAAGTAAGTTTTTAATTTATTATTCCGTTAATTTATTATTTGCAGAATATTATATCTTTATTATCTTTATACTCTTTGGCTTTTCTGCATCATACTTTAATTATTTTACATATTAAATTTTTCAGATTCATTGGAGCGACGTTATGTAATTAATTGTTTTCAACATTTACTGTCCTGCGAAGACTACTGTCCTGCGTTTCAAACATAGATGCTAGCTTTATTCTTATTGACATTACATCTTGTAATTAAAATAATATTTCTCTCAAATAATCTTATTGTCATTCTATTCTTGTTTCGTTTGATTTTGAATAGTCTTTGTATGCATAGTCTTTGTATCATTATCAAGTATAGTAGTGGGAGGAGAGTGAATGTACGATACTGCTGTGGTCAGATACTAATACCACCTTAACGATTTATAAATAATGAATGTTGTGTTGTGTCCATGCTACTATTATATTGTTTGTATATTACTCTTCACCTTTATTTATTTACTAAACTCCATCATGAGAAGGTAACATATAAATTCAACGTACCCCAACCCCAACCCCACAGTTTTCAGCCTATGAAATAACAAAACTTGAAAGTGAAATTATGAAAAGATTCCATAAGTTAGCAAGATTATGGTAAAATCAGTATTTATAATAATCAGTAGCTTTATCTCAATCACACTAAATTAAGATTCAAAATGCCAATAGGAAAGTAATAATTAATAATAATGAAAAAGCGTTCTAGGTGTGAACCTTGAACCACGAAGCAGAAAAATAACAATTATTGTACTTGCATGTTGCATCATCATCATCATTCATCAACTATTCTATACTAATAACTTATGTACAAAATGTGTTTGTCTATTTGTCCACAATTTCTATATTTATCACAAGAATTTGATGTCATTCTTCAAGACACAGTGTTCCACAGTACTCCTGTCTCAAAAATAACATTTGATTTTAGGTACTAAGAATAAAATACCTTCAGTTATGGCTCAATGAACACAGGCCACTTTGAAAATGTCATTCTATGCTTCTTAAATAATAATAGCGTAAGGAACTTGGCACATTGAGAATAGTATGGTGACAAAACGTATAAGTTTGCATAATAACATATGCATTAATATCAATAAGCAACTTTTCTCACCCTGTCTTTACATCCCAGCAGGTAAACAAGTGGTACATTGGTACATATAAGAACTATAACATGGTAAACAGGAATAAATTGTTTCAGGTCTCTCATTTTACAATTTCGTGACGTCGCTATCGAAGTTGAGTTACATTTACACTGGACGTCCACACTTGAAAATTTTACAAACATTACCTATATATTAAAACGCAGTTTCGGACCGTATCGGACGACCGTCCGCGAATGTTTCCTTGGTTACCAAAATAAACACATTTCTGTTATTTGCTATTTGCATTATGCACTTTCAAAATTCGGCATTCTGCCTGGCATGACAACGAAATTGCTCAGGATTCTTCGTCTTCGAATGCTAAAATTCGAAGTGAATTTAGAGGAATTGGAATAAAATGGGAAGGAAACTTAATAAATAAATGAACGAATGAACTTTGACCTAGCCTAAACAAAATGTTAATTTTAAAGAAAAGATAAGGCGAACGCAAAGGAAATTCAATTGCCGAGGAAACATTCGTTACGAGTCCATGTTCCCGGGGGAGGAACCAACCCGACATCCGACACGTAGTGTCGGCGAGCGCAGCTCATTATGCTTTAAAATGATCACTAAATTGAAGCGAATGTCTTACGCACTACAACAGGGACACTTCGCAATTAATGTGGACGGAGTCTTTGCGGTGGACCAACGAACGAGAGCAACACGGGTAAGAAAATAAGTCCATGAGCAGCCCCAAATAGAACAATGCCCAAGTACATCCTGAAGTAAAAGACTTGAAAGATTTGCGAATGTGCAAAGTANCCCAAGTACATCCTGAAGTAAAACACTTGAAAGATTTGCGAATGTGCAAAGTAGAGGATGACTATGCCTCCAAATTTTGTCAGAGTAATTCCACTCAAAACAGAGCTGCCCATGTTGACTAAGGCATAACGAGCTCTTTCCAGTCGCGTAGGTTCTTTTGAGATGGTGAAAGCATGGACAATATGAGTGCAAAACTCCACTGCAATTCCTACAGCCTGTAAAAAACATTACAATATTAATAGAACGACCTTGAACAAACAGTAAACTCGACAATATGTCAATCAATCATTCTCAAGTCATTATTTCTGATAAGTATACTCGTATAAGAACTTACCATGACGAGATTTACAAGTGAAACTGCGTTGAGGGAAATGTTCCAGAAATACATAAGGCCACCGACACTGGAAACAATCATGAAAATTGTCAAAAGTATGACAAGAGATGAAAAAATGTCAAAACCAGTGAGAAGGAATGTGACAATGAAGATTGTAAGGAAACTGATCCCGAGAGACTTGAGTGTGTCAGGCCACATTGTAATGTACTGTTCGTAGAACACATAGAATATAGAATACGGAAAAACTTCATGGCGAGTGGAATTTGTCTCTGTAAAGTAGAAAGTAGAAGCCCCCAATTTTATTAAAAAAACCATAATGAATCGTACATGCAAATTCCTCAAACACTGAAACCGTAAGAATACCTCTATTGAGCATGTCGGTAATATTCTTTGAAATAACTCTAGCTTCCTCCATTGCATTGGTATAGTCCTGAGATGACTTCAGCACAGTGTGATAAGTCATAAAATAGGACGCTCCGGCTTGATGACCTAGGCCGTGTGGGTTCAAAGTAACAGCATGAGAATATG
>JABASF010002472.1:0-14619 GCA_019776145.1 Harlomillsia oculata
TGTACCCAATCAGGGTACAATTTGTAAAAGTTTGTTATTTTTCTAAAAAGCGAGGTATGTCATTACCCTATAACGGACTGTGGTTGTTAAGGTACCCTGGATTTATGGATACTGAACATCGGACAACACAGGTCCTCTTCGTCCTCCTCTATCATGATTTGCAAAAGCCACGATGTCAAGAAAAACGAAACTATGGACATTTTGATGAAAGAAAACAAAGCAGTTCGCATGTTTGCGGTTGCACTCGTGCTTTATCTATTGTCCTGCTTACTTTTCATTTACTTACGATACAATATTAATATATACAATACAAATACATAATGCCAATGCCCGTCCGTCGTCTGAGTTGATATGACGACGTCTTTATACGATTTTTTAAGAGAAGAAATTATATCATTTGAAGCAATAAAACAAAATAATTGATCAATTGTGAAGTTCTTATAATGCTATATGCTATCTAGACTTGACTTATGTTTCTTTTCAAAGCATCAGCATATATCATTAATACGATTTCTGGTTTACTTTATTGTATCTTCGACTTGACAACTTTTCTGAAGATGACTTCTGTGACGAGCTTGAAAAAGTACAAATTGAGGATATTCAGGACTGCTTGCAACGATAAGGAATCAAAAAAGAAAGGTATAGATAGAAAGTTAACTGGTCACTGACTGCTTTCTATATAAAGATGATTGTTAGATTTTTAAGTCCATAGATGTAAAAATGTAACAAAAGACGAAAAGAAGGGGAAAACTGGAGAAGAAATGGCAAAAAGGAGGGTTGCGTTTGCGTTGCATTGGTTCCTCCTAAGTCCTAATGCTTTGTAATGTAATGCCCTCGTAATAATGGTTATTGCATGAAGGGTTTACTATAACTATAATATTATCTCCCTTGACAGGAGCAACATGGAGTGATGATATGGTCATAAGAAGTGGTCCTTTTCTCTTTATACTGTGTTCATGTGTTCTGTTTGGTAATATGTTGTAATATAAAAAGTGCGTGTGTGCTCAGTTTACAAAAGAGACTGTGAAGCTAACGAAAGCCAGAATCCCAAAGAACGGAAGGAACCCGGGTGAGTAGCACCGAGTGAGTCAAGTGAGAACTGAGAAAACTGAGAACACTGAAAACCAGAGAACTTTTGCCTTTCCCTTTGGCTTTGCGTTTGCCTTTTGGTCGTCTTATAAAGTCGTTTATAGGCTTGTTTTCCTTGTATCTCGCAATGCAAATGCAATATTTCTTGTTGCATCCGTCCATATCCTGGCCTGGTTGTAAGTTGTAGCATAAGCATAGGACAGAGGACTGAGAAAGAAAGAACCACCATAGTATCGCATCTCGCGCCTATATTTAGTGTATTTAGTGTAGGTATGCCTATAAACAAGAACTGCAGATATGATACAAACCTTGGATATAAGATATAATTCATATATAGTGTTTCATAGAGACGAGATGAACGCAGGTTCATTCAAGCTATAGAAAAAAACCCGGTGGTGCAGTCAAGACAAGTCTTGCAACTCAAACTTCCCTTTGTCGACTTCGTATATATAGTTAATAGTCATAGTGCAATGCGATGGCGACTCAATGAGTTTATATGATAGAAACTAGAATAGGGAATGGAAGTGTGAGTGTGCCCGGAAAACAGAACAAGTACTGCAATGCAATGCAAGTAAAATACAAGTCTATATAAAACTGACATGCCGTAATAAGGATCAGAGATGCGCAGTATAGACATTTTAATGGATTGGATATATGTGAATGTGAGCACAGAAAGTTTGATATAAAAAGAAACAGTGTATGTGGAGACAGGCAGTGCAATTCAGAATGTTATATCAGTTTTATATGTTTAGATTATACAGTGTTGGTGTATGTTGTATGTGGTTGGTTCATTGGTTGGGTTTGACTTGCTTTCGGGAATGGGATGGCAGTTTTAGTAAGAGTCTCTTCTTTTCCCTTTATATGAATATATACGTAACGTTACGTGCACTCGAGAGTGTCTGTATGAAGGTATGTATGGATGATAGTAGGCGAGACTCGAGACTACTTGAGCCCCAGCCATTCGCATTTTCTCGGAAAGGTACATATATTACGTATTATAGCCATGCTTTTGACGCTGCTGTTGTTCATGTCTCTGTAGTAGTTTTTGGCTTCTATGTGCTTTTGAGCCTGTTCACTGGAAAGTACGGTGGAGACCCAAAGTCCCTTCCACGGCGAACACGGACGGCAAAAAGTTGGAGAAATGAAGGAATACGAAGGGAATAAAGGAATAGGCAAAAGCTTGCTTGTGCGTCAAGCTCCAAACCAACCAGCGCGGCTCGGTGCGGAGGAGAGCTCAGAGATCCTACGCCGTTTTTCTTCGAAGGTTGAGCACTGTTTATTGTTCGAGAAGAGAGACGAGAAGAAGGCGAAGTTGAAGAAGTAAAGAAGATGAGGCTGAATTCTGGATCTTGAAGAAGCTTCTTTTTGCTCCTCTTGCTCTCCTCTTCCTATCCTGTCTTGAGACTGAGTCATGAGACAATCCCTCCTTTTTACTCATCCTCGTCCAATCGTCCACTTAGTCTTGTGCAGCTCAAAATGTGAACAAATAAAATAATACTCCGACCGTCATGTCAGACGGTCAGACCTGTAGACACACACATAATATTGTAAATGGGAAAGATGTCCAAAAGACTTGACTTGGCCTTATGCAGTGCACGATGCACAAAAGCACAACGGAATGAGGATTATCATGGCATGGCTCTCAAAATGTTAAATTGCTCGCTTTCAAAATCCCCAAACCCATCATGAATGGCCCATGGCATGATGACGACCCTCATAGGCATTCTCGTCTCTCTTCTTTCTCGACGTACTATAAAAAATGCATTTTTTGTTCCAGTTTTGAAGATGTTCTTACAATACCAGATAAACACCACACATGCACCCTAAAAGTATTAAACCTTTCTACAAAACTTTTTGGGGTTGCCTTATATTTTCAGAATCCCTTGGGTTGGATGGAAATGGAAACAAGAAACGATGATTTTTGAGCTACAGCAAGCACTATTACTACTTTCCTACAATAATCCAATCAGTCGATATCGTTTTACATTTTTTAGATGTCATTGGACTTGATTCCGTTTCCGAGTCTGAAAGTCTGCATCTGCAGCGACTTAGTTCTGTCTTTGTTAACTTTTTGATATGGTACCAATCAATATCAATAATGCAACAACATGTAAACGATATGGATTCTACGTAGTTTATATAAATATTTTGTTAGTATTCTGTCTGGAAGTCTGGACGAACGTCTGGACAGTTTAGATAAAGGTAACAATAATTAACATGTAAACAAACGCGCGCATAGTTTCATGTTTTATTCTAAAAGTAATTCAATGACTGATAACTGATAAGCTATTTCTTAAGTTATTGCTTTTCTTACTTATCATTCGAGATTCGAATTCTGTCCGTCTCCGTGAAATGATTACACAACCTTGACCTTACTTTTGAGAAACTTGAGATGAGCGAAACAAACAATCGCATGGTTTTGGTTTCGCATTTGACGTAGCATTTAGCATGTCTGTGTAGTAGTTCATCCTTCTCATGATCATCATGACTAAAACTCTTACATATTAGAGTATGAAAGTAATCATCATTACGATATAAGAAATGAAAGACTCCGGTGAACCGTGCTCGTGCTGCTGAAAGCTGAAGCCATCATATTTATTGTACATTCCACAGAGATGGGGAAATCAATGATATTGATAGCGAAAAGCTGGCATTATTGATAAGTCTGAATTAAAAAGAAGCATGGCAATTATTGTTCGATTCACGGTACTATTCTTAATCGATATAAAGGTTACTGTCAAACCGTCAAAGGTCAAACGCATAACGAATTAAAGCACGAACATATTGTAATGAAATTGATTACTGGACACACACAGTAATTATGAGACATACCCAATAAAGTTTATGAACCTGACAGTCAAGTCGATTTGCAACATCAGCCAAAAATTGTACAGAGGGAGAATAATCTTTCTGTTCCTATAAAATGTATCGTGATTATTTGATCATGATCATATAGAAAATCTAGCGCAATGTGACACAAGCAATAAAACGACTTGGACTCGTATGTTTTGTTTGATCCTGTGTTCGTCGGCTGAATCCATGTTGAGCACGTTTTTTGTTCTATACTGTCTTCGATTTTGGCTTAGGTAAGCATAATTGGTTAATATGTAAAGAGATGTACATTTATAATACATGGCTTGAAAGCTTCCACAGAAGAAATTGGCTGATGTTTGCATAAAAATAGTTTTACGACGACAAAACTGAGACATTCCGTATGCATCTTTTCCTATCGCAAATGAACCTTGTTTGCATGATGTTCATATCTGGTATGAAAATGAAACGAGCTGATATTGGTTTTTCTCCTGCTCGCTCAACTGTAAAAATGCTTCGTAGGCTAGACATATTTTCTTAAGCGAATGTCTAGTCGGAAGAAACAGAGATGCAGTCCTCAATATTACAAGACTTGCAAAGTTGATACAAATATGGGATGATTGGGTCAGAAATGCAAAATATTGCTTGCGAAAGGAATCAGCAAAAGTAATGTTGGCATCATCATCAGTTTCATTTTGGAATGAATGGCATGAAATCCAGAGGAAAGGCACGAGGACAAAAAGACTATGGATTCGTGACTTATATTGGCGATTTTTGGCGTCGTCTTATCGAGTGCAAACATTCAGAACTGATCATAAACAAATAAGACAGTACTGCGTGCGTTTTTGTATATGTGCTCACGTCATCATTTCATCTGAAATCATGAAGACCAAACGTGATTTGATTTAATACCATTTAAGGCAGTTCAATTTCTCAAATTTTTATTTGGTAGTATAATTTAAACGATGAGGGGACAATGTCCGATTGAACATGATCCATAACGATTATTCTTAACATGATAAAGTGTTATGGCTTCTGGCTTTGAATTTTTTGCATGAATGAATTGTTGCGTGAAATATGTGTATGCAAGTAGTCCACGTAGCATTCATGTGCAAAACAGCCAAAAACTTACTGCAAAACTAAAAAGGATGACTTGGCCGCTGCATAATCTGACTCATTCATTCAGCGTTTACCAAGTTTCCATTTCTCGGTAAAATGCAATACAAAGTTAAAATTTATACTTTTGCACCGCATAAAATGCCATTGTGCTCTTGTGCTAAATCCTTCGAGCCTTGAGTCAGTGAGTCAAAACAGTCAACAGACGAATTATTCTATTGCACTTTGCAATTGTAGTGAATAACTGAATATGGAATTAGCATTGAGTGCATTGGATGGGTAGTGTGAATGACGTGGCGGTCAATTTTTTTGAGAAGAGCAAGAAAAGCGAGGATGAAGGAGGCTCATGTCTTCAGGCCGGATTTTCTATCAAGATAAGCATTTTGTGCTGTTGTTGCACTCACTCGTGAGCAAATGATTCTCCACTTCTTTATAAACTTGGATTTGTAACACACGTTTAAAAGAATATTATATGCTTATGTTGTCTTGTGCTTGTGTGTATGCATATAGGTAGAAGTTTCTTAAGACGCTGTTGGTTTGGTACTTGTTGTCTGTGCTGTTCTCAAGAAACCTTATATAGCATTATAGCATTAAATAAAAGTTACAGGTTACAGAGGTAACATAAAAGCTGAAGTAAAGTGATGGAGTCATGGCATGAAGAACGGAGAACAAGGCAAACGCGGACGGATGGACGCTGCAAATGGATGGAGATGGAGAGTGAAGAAGATTCTGTGACCACATATTGCATTTGAGAAAAGGCAAGGGCGAAGGAGGGAAACTTGGGAAACCATTTCTCCTTCATGTTCTATAGACTAAATGGAAGACGCAACACATAGAAAGTACACCTTGAAGTTGAAATCATCCAATCCAGTTTTTTTCCAATCCCGCAGCTCTGTAGCACATCGCAGAGAGGATTTTCTTTGTCTGACCGAATCCATCCGTATCCCTAGTGTTATAGTGTCTGCTGCACCAAAAACTCGAATGAATCCTGATGGTCTTTTTGCTTTTTTTTGCTAAGGGAAGAAGCTTGGGATCCTTTCTACTTTTCTTATGCTTTAGGCACAAAGCACAAACCACGACGTGGAGTTGACCTGACTTTCTAGCTGTAAAGTCTGTGTCGACTGTCTGCTACGTCCAGTTCCATCATGAATCTTCTTTTAATGCGCATCTGCTCCTCAAAGTCTCCTCTCAACTTAACATGCGAGATGAGGACGCACAATTTTGCTATTCAAACCTCATGCCCACACACTTTATATATGGAATACAAAATCACATCTTCCCTTTATCGTCATCACATATGCAACACTGTCTCGGTTTTTATATGACTATTACTTCAACCACACATTACCTGCGTCTCCCATCATCATCATTGTGTCGAACAATGCGAATGTAATCTCTGTCCATGCTGAATCCTCTGTCCTGACTGTGTTATGGCTAACGAGCTTCAACTTTTTCACTTTGATTCTTATGCATGTTGGACTCTCCCCTCAAACTGACTTTGACTTTGACTTGAGTCACACGAAACAATTTTTTTCACTCAACATTCATTTAGTATAGAGCAGCAATCTAATCGACCGCAGCAGCGCAGCAAAATGCACTGCACATAAAACATTTTTGCCGGTTTTGCAATGCCACATTGCTTGCTGTTTGTAATATTAATACACGTATACACCTACTATACCACCAAGACAGATGTACTTTGCACTAGAACTACTATAGCTGTGCTGTTCCGAGTTGTGACGCTCCTCGCTAATCTTTTCATGAACATGCGAAACTTGCAAAGCACGCAAAAGCCTGTTGAACAATCAGCGACACAATACGACACGACTGTACAAAATTCGATTCGAATGGTCATTTAACTGTAACTTGCACACTTGAGTATAGTAAACATGATTCTGAAAACACACATTCGCATCTATGTTATTAATTAACTTTTGTTCAACCACTAAGACCGTTCGCGTTTAGAACAGACTTGAGTTGCAAAACTATTGGCAAATATTCGCAAATAAATGTTCTCTCATTTATTCGTTTTCCGGTCTCTACAAAGCCTGTGATTTTATACTGCGGAAGTTGTACATAATGTACAACCGACAACTTTGATTTTGAAATCTGATATTTTCCATCATCGTATTTTTTCAAAACCTGAATAACAAAAGCCAGTTAAAATTATAATTATCTCCGGCATTTTTGTGCTGGATTGTTGCGTAAAAGGGAATTACAAAATTATAGATGGAAAACATAATGTTGAATGACATTATGTACGCATGGAAAACAAAAATTAGACGTAAAAAGAGAAAATAAAGCTGGAGACTTGAGACTTTTTTCGGGGTGTTTCCCTGCAACATTATACAAAGATAAGAGTGCCAAGAGTTTCCTATTACTCTCTTTACCTACCCTAAGTCTTGAAAGTTATATGAAAAAGGATGAAGAGAAAGAGGGAAGGAAAAAAAAGCATCCGAAAAAAGTAAAGTCAAGATTAGTTTGTAGAAAGTTGGAAAGAAAAGTTTACTTTACGTTTCATTGAAACTTGTTCAATGAAGTTCCCTGCAGAATAGCAAAAGTTGAGTTTTTCGGTTGCAAACTTTTTATAGAGGGAAAAGTTGCTAAAGGTCCTTTTTGCTAAGTGTAATCAACTTGCCCATCTGAAGGAGCAGTGGGGCACCATTTGCCCTTAAATTTCTTTCTTTCTCCAAATGACTCTCATCTCTTCTTCTTCTTCTTCCGTTGACTATGTGCTATGTAACTAAGTATGCCCACCTTGTAGATTGCAGTATGTCTACGACACCAAAACTTTCACTCTTGTACGTTGTACCTCTCACCTTTCCCAATAGCTAAACTTTACATCACATAGTCAGTAGTTTTGCTATTTGCTACAAAAGATTGCGATTGGTAACTGTGTATAGCAGAGATCCACCAAACTAAACCACACATGAACCAAGCATGACAAAGCTCAACCGCTCCAGTCCCAACTCCCAACTTCCTTCAAAACTTATCAACAGTTTTCCTCTTTGCCACACACTCCCGTTTCATAAAGTTTTGGTTTTTGTTCATTCTAGATTCCAGTAGCCCCTTCCTTCCTCTTTACTTATACCATCATTCAGTCTGATCCGATCAATTCCTTAAATCACTTCATCCTACTGATTTTCTAGTCATGCTACATCACATTCTACAATTGAATGAAACTTATTAATTGACCAGCATCACGATTACGAAGCACATACAATTACAATGCAGCAAAAGTTTCGACTACACTTACTTGTGTTTCAAAGTTTCTAATTCTATTTAATTCTCAGTTTGTAATTACATGGTTTCAATTCAGTGAATTACGATTAAAATTATTCGTTTAGTTGGAAGGTTGGAACACTGACACGGCATTGTCATTAAATGTCTCGTGTTCAACTTTTAAATTCATATGAAATACAATACAGTAGTCTAAGTCTATTGCATAGACCTACAAACAAGAAACAAACTTCCTTTGTAAACTTTTACCAAATTGATATCGCGGGATGATACTAACGGGTTTCCATAAAAGGTTCCCAACCGCCCTCTTTGTGCTGAGAAAGCGAGTTATCTGACATTGACTTGCTTTCACCGCATTTTTGCGTTCATTGTTCATTTCTTTCTCATAATAAAATGGAAGAATATGGAACGTAACGTAAGTAAGTTATGGAATTTCGTGCTGCTGTTTTGTACTCCCAAGATTTTAAGACAGGTTAACTATAAATTAAAATTATACAATTACTGTCCTTTGCATCCCGGATTAAAATGTTTACTAGACTGTAGTAGAGTATAGTATAATAGACGAATGAATAAAAATTTTGATTGTTGAGCCGCTTTACATGTACTGATGATAAGTAAATGCGATAATAAATGTACAACGCTGATGATGAAAAATTAAATGCTCCTGCTGATGATCATGAAAATCAATGAAACACAAGGTGAAAGTGCTCAGCGTGTTTGGTATGCTTTAGAAATCTATATTATTTTAATTTGTGCATTTTCTTCCTTCTCCGTTCCAATTTCAGAAACCTATTATTATTTAGTTTAGCTATAACAAGACGGCTCATTGAGCAATACGTATATTCATTGATAGCTTGATTGATACGAATCTACGTATCATACTTCTAAAATATTTTTTACAGAAAGCTCAGATCCGACTATGATAAAATTATAATAAAGTATGATAACATGTATGCTAATTTGTAAGCAGGGTTTCAGTTTCATAAAGCTTTCACAGTTCTGTATATTACAGTATAAGTAGATTAATTGCAAGAATTAGAATTCTTCCTGAGAATTCTTGTCTCTTGTATTAATTTAATTATCACATTTCATTTACGAGGTTTTGTTTTAATATCTATATTATGTAATGAATGCTCTAAGAAAGTTTCATACAGTCAGGTCGTAATTTATGGCTTGATGTTCGCTTCCTATTAACTTTGGCGTCATCTCAAATGGACGATTTGTGTACTTTTGTTATTTAATATAATGTGACGTCATAAAGGTTATATCTACGTAATTACATGACATACGTACGTACAGTACGGACAGTACCCGTACGTAACGATCCGTTATATAGGCATATATGGAGGGTTCAAAATAGTTAAAATTGCACAAGATAAACCTGTTAATTTACATTAAGTATACTATGCTACTAATGTCATAAAACGATAATAATTTTTGAAACAGTAAGCTCTAACCCTGGGGGTTTCTTTGCTATGAAGAAATGTTGTGATTATTTGGATTTTTGTAATTAAAAAATGACTTACTACCAAATCAATTATTTACTTTATCGCAATTCGTAAGTGGTGCTATAGTAAAGTTATGGCTATGAATGTTCGCATGCAAGTTCACTTTTTCATGTTTAGGTCATGTAGTTGTATGAGATAGGCGGGGGCGGATTATAAACTGGTTGCAGGGCTTGCATTCCATCATTCTTGGGGACGAGACGAGTGCGGCCATCAGGAGTTTTCATGACGACGTAATCCCTTCCGTTTATATTTTTCAAAAATTTGTCCGTGTCAAAGAATGTCGGTGCACCTGCAGGAACGGCAAGATTTCCTTTGTAGAAGCCACCTCCAGCAACAATTTGCTTGTCCGCAGGAACCAATTGACCTTGCACTGGAAGAAAATGTTTAACATTTCTCATTTTCAACTGCTGATTTGATGAGTATATAATAAACACATGTAACGCTATAAAAGATGAAAACAAGAATTACTCTTTCGTTGGTAGAACCATCGGATGATACATTCAAAGATAAAAGATATGAACGACATAAGGTATCCAGAACCGCAAAGAATGTAAGTTGTGAGCAAATCTCCATTTCGCAACTGTCTCTCCCTGAAATCTGAATCAGCAGAGCATGGGTCTTTCACCGGCAAGTCCTCACGTCTCCAATAATTGAACAGGCCTGCTTTTGTAAGCTTGTCCAACCTGAAATAGACAATCGATCTCAAAAAATAATTAATAACCACGTTAAAGATCTAATCTAAAGGTCATTTGAACAAAATGTTGTTTACTTACACTGGGTCAAATATGGGTTTGATGGTAGAATTCCTTTGAAACGCAAAGCCATAGGGAATTCTCAATGCGGGCTGTCTTGACATAATGAAAGCACATCGCTTATGCAAAACGGTGTTCTTTTTCGACTGGGATCTGAAGTCTCGGTAAACAATTCTCTCCACACGACTTTGTTCATCCAACAGTAAGTATTCTAAAGCAATGCAAACGTAATAGTACCATCATGTTTAACTATATAATATGCTTACTAGTATCGTGGCGTTTCATATTGCCTCATTTCTTTAAACGAAGACACAACTTACTTTCCCTTCTGACTTTCTCGATTATTTCGGTGTAATTGTCCAAAAATGAGCCATATGCATCCACTTTGTAGCGGAGTTTGCTGAATTCTCCCCATCGCTGTGTTTGCTGTACAATTTTTAGTTCATTGTACATATAATTATTCAAAATTATCATACAATGTGTAAAACTTAGCGTTTTAATACTTTTGTAAACTGATCTCCGACGGTGGCATTAGTAGTCTTAACAACCGCCTCTAAGGTATCTCCTCGTCGTACAATCCAATAGTCTCTGTATCCCACTTTTTCAAGACGATCAAACGGAATAGGAATCTTAGATAAAGTCAGGTACGCTGTCAAGTTGGCCGTGTAGAAAGCGGTTAAGATGGTCACGAATATCCACCATGTTGCAAACAGAATTCTGGTCGAATCTACGGAATTACAGTTTTGCATCGAGTACACAGCTTACTAATAATTACAGTTCTATGACATCATTCATGTTTATTATTAATGACCTGAAGAAGGTTTAAGAACAGAACCCTGCTTCATAAGGGCCCCGTATACAAACCAGACGCAGTTGCCAATTGAGTAAAACTGGGCAAACGTCGGATGACCCTTGCAAAGCCAACACCTGAATCCAATCATGAGGAAACAAACTGGACCCATGAGAACAAGAGATATCATCAGATAGTACCACACCTAAAACATTAGAAAGACATGCTATATAAGCGGTATTTATTTGAAGAATGCAACTGGGCTTTAATATCAAAACCAATGGAACCAATTAATAACGGCATCATTTCATGTTTGTTACAGAACAACCCCACATGTCTCAAACAATACAAAATGAGAGCAACATCAAAAATGACCTCATAATGTTCATTGAAACTGGTTGTCTTTTAAATTAGCGTCAATGTAATCATTTGCTAAACATTTCGCAAAGCAATAATCTTCGTGAAATGCAAATAGTGAGTTGTTTGTTACTACGTATGGATGGAACACGACTGACAAGGCGTGTCCTCCATCAATGACGTGTGTCTCTCTTGTCAAAATGCATGTGTGATCCGGGACTCAAAAGCGACAACAAAATAGAGAACAAACTTATCAATTCATGAAGGTGGCCTCAACTTTCCTTCAACCCCTCTCAATTTTGGTGAAGTATGGTTTATAAGTGCAAGTGGCAGTACATGTGAGGCCATTTAGTTGTGGAAAGTTCAGGTATTTTATCTTCCAAGCTTTCTTCGTGCATGCTATGTATAATGTAAACTGAACTTCGCGTTGCCCCGAAAAGGAAATTCTTGAAGGTAATTTGGTTTTAATGTGACCACCAAATGGAAAACGATGCCACACATGATATTGATACTAGTAAGATATGTATTCCTTTTCTTGTAGTAGTTTGTGTATTCATTTCATGGTTTTTTATTTATCTGGAACTGAAGAAGACAAGACGGGTGGGACACCTTGAAGTCTCAGCATGTCACGATCGCTTCGACGATACAAAGTAATCCACAGACATGCATTTTACTAAAAGCTACTCCACCTAATGAATTGGCCGTATATGAATTTCGCCATACTTAAATGAAATTGTAATTCGATCAATATTTACTGTACACCTTCGTGTCATACTTAGGATTGTCATGGTCGGTCCGTGTTGGAATAAACTATTGAATTGTGTTCCAGACGTTTCAGTCCAAGTTGATTTGGCTTATACTTGTTACGATTACCCATAAAAATGCAACTATGACTGAGCATAACAAATGTTGCTAAAACTGAGCGACCCTTCATGAAAGTTGACTAACACATTGCTATTTAACCAAGCAAGTCGAATTTCGATCCTAGGCATCCTTTCCATGCAAAAACAGCGGATTGCACCGTTTACCTTATTAGCCCGTGGAATGACGATACAATATTTGATGCGTTATAAAAGATTACGTAGAAAAGTCTGTCAGTGTGAGTACCTCTTCTAAGAAACCTTTTGGACAGGTATGCAATCAAATGTGAGCATCTCTTTTCCATTTAAGATAATGACGGCGTTTGAGATGGACAGTAAGTTTCATTGATTTTTTTCTTTGGAACAATACTGTTGAGTGAAACGTATTCATGGTCATTACTATAACTACAGAAAGTTTTGACCATTGGGGACATCGCATTATACTTTTATAACATGGCGTGTTATACTTTCACATTATATATTACATTTTAAGTTTAACCTCTTTTTGTTTGTTAACCTTTCGTCTATTATACTGGTCTACTTTATAAGACCTTATTTAAATATTGGATCAGCCAGTCTAAATCGTCTACGTGTCGAGGTCAATTTTTCAATTTTTGTAGCATGACGAGACACTTGACAGAATCATCGCATAGCTGTTTACAATATGATGACGATATGATGTCTACTATTGTGCTTTTACGATAGCGATTGTCGCAATTGTAATTGCGACAATGCAAATGCTAAGGACACGCTAAAAGCTTTGTGATGAGTGCACTCAATGGTTTTGCATGGGGTATAGTGAAACATAACATGGCACTATGTTGCAAATAAAGGCGAGGTGCAGACAAGTTATTACAGAACATTTTTGCAACATTTTACTATGTAAATTATATGTACCTCTGTTTGAAAAGGTGCCACTAGTCCGTCACCATCCGTCGTTTCCTGTGGACGACTCATCATTATGACCCATCTTTCTTCTCCAAATGGTCTTGAAAAATCCAAGATATCTGTTCTTTCTGGTAGCATGCTCATGTATGTCAACGCAAAGTCCGCTTTCTAAGGAACAGTTTTTAATCAATCAAATCATATGCACTCGAGTTTTTCGCAGAAATTCTGACACGGTACTTTAACTTTGGGCTGTAAGACAGATAAAGTTACCTTTTCATGTAGTAGCTTGACGACGCCGGTGTACTGTTTTTTCGCTTCGTCCCACATACCAACGCAGTTGTCCTCGGGATATACTAATTCCCAATCAAAGCCAAGAGCCTCCCTCAAAACTCCTAAAACAACCCTGCCAACTCCAGTAAATGTGTTGTTGCTATAATTTCCCGTTACCCATGGTGGTTCCTACAAAATTCGCATAGGATAATGTAAAATGCACTATTACTTCAAATGAATCAAAGTGACCATGATTTACGATGATGAACTTTTAGTAAGTTTCATTTGGAGACATACATTAACAAGTGCCACACGAAGGGTCTTCCCCCACAGGGCTCGTTTGTCAATAGAGGATCTATTGGTTACCCAAGTTCCGCTTTCATAGTTTTTAGAAAGGTATGGATTTGTAGGATTCCAAATATTTTTCAATTGATCTAAATACAAAATCATAGTCATGTTTCACGATCTGCACAGCATTCATGGCGAAATAAGAAGGACATGACGTAAGCTTACAATTCATTATTGGTGTTGGATTTGGACAATTCTTCTGAATGCCTGTAAGGCAGCCAATTGCCATTAAAATCGGCAGCATCGTGACCGAAATGAAAG
Organism: Harlomillsia oculata; assembly: GCA_019776145.1. Taxonomy (NCBI): domain Eukaryota; kingdom Metazoa; phylum Arthropoda; class Collembola; order Entomobryomorpha; family Oncopoduridae; genus Harlomillsia; species Harlomillsia oculata. The sequence goes on from JABASF010002472.1 coordinate 14,291, forward strand.
TGTTCGCAGGCTGAGAATCTAAATTTAATTTGCAAGACAGACAATGGATGTTAATGACATTTCGAATTCAAAGCTGCCGTCAAACGTATTCAATGAGTGCAAGATTAAAGAGAAAGGTTAATTTCTTTCACTATCTGTTATTTATACCACGATGGAATTTTGAATGATTTCATGCCTGAAGGTTACATTTCACACTATAACATGTAATGTTAATCTACCTACCAAAATCTTTGATGCAAGAAAATGCAATACTTTATAATTTTACAGCGAAAACTAAGCTAAAGTTAGTGCATTGAATTGTTGAGCTACGTATTACAATATTGAATTAT
>JABASF010002473.1:0-14613 GCA_019776145.1 Harlomillsia oculata
ACCAATTATACGTCACACGCTACTGTAAAAATGTTAAGTTCCTTATCATTTCTAAGCCAATTCATTCGCCTTGTCATGCGTACAGGAGCATTATTTTAAACCACTTTGTTGAAAAATGTACCAAATAAATTCTAAACATATATTTATATTGTTGGAAGCGAGTGTTGCTCATTACACAATACTTGCTCCCGTCAATTATACATCCCATTTTGAAACTACTACGTATCTCAAAAGACAGAAGAGTAACTAGTTGTCTCGAGTAGTAAACAGTTAAAATACTTATATCCAATTCAAACTGTATTTCAATTAGTGTCAAAGTTTACTTCATGTTCTGAACGTTCTGAATGGGTACAGTAAATATAAAACACTTTATATTCCATTTACATCACCAGTGCTCACATATGTAGTAATTATAGTAAATACATTAACAAATATAAATGACAGTGTTGTCGAATAAAGTTATCTTAAATACTCTACTAAAGTTTACACCGTACTGTTAACTTAACACTTAAATCGAGTTTCTGCATATTTATAACACTGTGAATGTGTTAAATCATCATCACTCATCATTATAAAAGAAACGATAAAGTAAATCAACAACATTATTAGTTTGTAACCTATCGCCTGTATCTATACCGTTTGAAGTGAAACCACAGTTGAAATATATTATTGTGAAACTGGCAACGAAATCCACGTTTGTACGAATATTCCCATTCTCGGTTAACAATCTTGAAAGCAATATCTTCATACGGAGGTCCAGCATGAAATCTTAGGATGCCAAAATCAGGGTTGTCGGATGCAGCGGTCTGAAAGTTATAAAAATATTTAGTCAGGTGTCAACTATAATTAAAAATTAACCAACGATATCTTCTATAACACGTGTACTTACCAAATAGTACTGCGGAGTAGAATTTTTGTCAATCAGGTCAGGATAGAATATATTGAATTTGTAACCCTGGACAATTTTGGGAGGCGGGTTATCCATGTCGTAATGAGTCTGGTTGTACTTATTCCACTCAAAGCCAGTATGTACTCTGAAATTTAGGAAAAAATGTATTTCAAACTGACAAACAATTGCAGCAACAAATTCATGTATCCTGATTAACGAGAGAACGCGTACCTGTTGAAGTATCGAGGTTTTCTTGGACGATATTTATCAGACCACAAATATACTTGATTACCTGCAGAACATTCAACACCAAATGATGCTTCATCGTCAGTCATCCCCTTTTTAGCCTCAACCTGCAAAGCCCGTTCTTCGGCAGTCCATACATTTTCCACTCTATGACCAGCTTTTAACACTTGCGATCTAGCCATGTCTAATCTCGAATAATCTTCTTCTTCTCCTATTATAAAAATTCCAGGCTCTATGTCCAATTGCGATATTAATTTAGGGCTATAACTTCCGGCCTCATAATAGGACACGGCAAGTCCTATGTCGTCGTCAGAATCCTCATCGTATTCTTCTTCCTCTGCTTCACTCGATTCCTTGGATTCTTCCTCTTCTGACTCAACTGGTTGCGTTGACTCAGGTGGATTAGTTTCAATCCTGGAAGGTCCAGGTTGTGGGGAATCATCACCAGGTTTCACACCTTGCTCGGCCTTTAGAAGTTCCAACTTTCTCATAAGATTTTCTTGATGACGGTTTCTTAGTTGTGCTCGAGCAATATGTGCCTTCAACTGGGAGAGAAGGGATTCCCAATAACTAATGTCAACACCAGATGACGATCCGTTGAGTTTTGATTGTATTTGAATTTTCAATGCTTGCAACTGGTCTGCCGATTTCCCTTTGAAAACGGAAGCAACGTCTTCAGCCACCGAAGGATTTATACCTTCTCGTCTCCCAACGGCTATGCGATAATCATCACTTTGCTCCAATTTACGAAGCTTTCGGAGTTCATCTTCAACTATTACTGTAATATCGTTCCAGTAACTAAGATTTTTGCCTCTTTCTAACTCCTTGTACACCTGCGCATTGACAATAAATAACAGTAATTTTCAGCAATCATACTGGCACAGAAAGTAAAGCTAGAAATTCTTAGATATTTAATTTGGTCTGGTTAATTAAATTGATATACAATTAAATTGTACCTTAATATCTTCTGCCAAATCCTCCAAATCGGCAACGGTAAGACCGTTAAGATATGTGTACGGTTCATGCATCTCGACAGCATCTAATTCCTCTTCAGCACTTATGTATTGTGCCAGTAGATCAATAGGTTTAGCTTAAACCGAAAACAACGCAAACATTTAATGGCAACACTTTTAATGCAGGTTCACACTACTTTTAAATACTCGTTGTAGTTTTAGCACTTACCTCTCCCATCCTTTATACGAATCTTTGAACGAAGTGTAGCCTGTTCTAAATGAAACATATCCTCTTGCTGTCCCCATTCTTTGAACTGCTCAGCTTCCTTCTGACGCTGGAGAAACTGTTCATCTTCTTCGCGTTGCTTACGCTCAATTTCTCGTTGTAACCTTCTACTTTTGACCTAAAGTGAATTAACATAGAATCAGTTAATGCAATATAGCCGTGATTAGAAAATTAAATCTCAATTTACCGCACCTTATCTTTAAACCTAAACATTCAACTAACGAATTAACATTACCTTTTCCAATTCACGCTTATTTTCCTCTTGTTTCAGACGTTTGATACTCTCAAGTTCCTGAGAGGAAATATTATCCATGCCGTCCTTCTCAAGCTTCTTTTTCCATTCGAAAGTCCCTAACAAATTATGGTCTCCAAACGGATTATCTGTATTGGTGTAATGTAAATATTCACTGTCCCAGCCCATCCGCTGTTTCCGCTTTCGTTCCTGAACATTAAATTCACAAATTATAATACTAAATAATCAAAATGATTATGATTACATACTAACAAACTTGAAAAAACATTAGGATACCTTAGCTTCCTTCTTTTCCAATCTCCTCTGACGTTTCTCCTCAGGGGTTTCCATTGCTTTGATTTCTTCCTTCCGTCTCTTCATATCTTCCATTTGCTTTACTCGTTCATTTTCCAATCTCATGAGCAATTCTAAAGAATTAGTCGAACTTGCCGAACTATTGGACACTGATCTTTCTCTTTTGTTTTTCTTTGACTTCTTCTCTTTCTTCTTCTTCGATTTCTTGTCTTTGTGCTTCCCAACGTCTTCTTTTTGTCGATCCTCAGGTTTGTCTCTACTGTCCATCCGCCTTTCTCTGACAGGCTCTCTGGATGAACTTGGAAATTGGCTAGGTCGTGATCTCGGAGGTGGACTCCTCGACCTGGACCTCGATCGACCCCGATTTCTATTTCTATTAACATATCCCACACTTACATTCCTTTGATTCCCACCACCATCGTCACGCCCACTTTGATAATCCCTTCTGGAACGATAATCTTCAGTTCGTTCCCGTCGTCTGGAATCATAGGAATCATAATTATCTTTCCGTCTATCTTCTTTTCCTTCACCTTTCTCGCTCTCTCTGCCTTAACCTTGACCTGGACGATGATCTGGATCTTCGACGCGAGCTCATTCTAATTATGTAATCCACGTACGTCTGAAATAACACAATACCAAATTATTAAAAATTATGAATATAAACAAAGTAACTTATCTTACACCAAAGTAAAGCAAAATCCCATCGGAAAAAAAATTGTAATGAGAACCAATAACTTGTAGTTTATAGTACAAATGATACTAACAATCATATAAAAATACAATTACTGGTTGGAAAAATAAACTGATTAATTCTTAATGGATATGCGTGTTTCTGATTTTGCGTCGGTGTAGTGTAATCGTCGATTTTGGTTTGAATTTGCCTCGAGTAGACGTCCATGTGAAGGCGCCAGAAGAACCTCTTCTTTTTTGGTCGGGTTTCTCTTTCTTTCTTAGAATCAGTTCGCTCGTCAGACGAGGAGGAGGAATTTTATAGTGTAAAGTGTAATCTTTCATCTCATCCTTTGTATTGTAACCGCCTTTAACATTCCAATTGAGTATTTTCAAACAAAACTACATTAAACTTTCATTTGTGTCAACAAGTCTAGTTGAGAAGTTTTCTATAAAATGCCACCCAAAGATATTTACTATTCAACAAAATATGAAGATGAGAATTTCGAATATCGGTAGGTTTTCAACGTAACAAAAGTTGTTATTACATAACATTACAAGTTCAAAGTACTATTTAAATAGTTAATGGGTTTTTTAAAATAATAAGTTGTATTTGTGATTTACAGTCATGTAGTTCTGCCAAAAGATATTGCTAAGAACGTTAATCGTCATAAATTGATGACGGAAAGTGAATGGAGGGCTATTGGGGTTCAACAGAGCCCAGGATGGGTTCATTATATGCTTCATGAGCCAGGTAAAATTTTAGAACGTTTTATATTTATTTTTATGGGATATTTTGGAAAATGTAGCTATCAGCTGGAGTAAGTTCTGAAAAGGCGAGTCTAAATAATCATTTTTGATTATTCATTTAATTGCAGAACCGCACATACTTCTGTTTCGCCGTCCGATTCAGAGAAATTAAATGGACTTTGGTGGATGAAAATTGTCAGTAATAGTGAAATGGGGGTTACATAATCGTGATTGTCTACGTTTTGTTGGATTCGAATATATATATATATTATTATTATGATGGTGTATTGATATATGTATGGAGGGTTTTGTGTCTTGTATAAAATATATCTTCTACTTAAATAGTTTTCGAATATTGTTATTACTGAAGAATCAAATTTCCTTCATCATTGGGATAAACTAAACAGTTTTTGGTACCGAATTATAAGTTATATGCTAATTTTATAATTATAATTAGGTGTAAAATGAAAAACCACTAATTATAAGCTGATGTTTAGCCATTTAAACTTCATTAAATTGTAGATGCGTATTTTATATGACGATCACTACTCTTCCATTAAAAATATTCCTGTCTGTATATAATGTATTACGAATTTGTCGTAAATGTTTCAGCTAATTTTATAACTTGTACGTAATTTTCTCAATATGTAACTAGTTTGTATATTCTTTAATTGACGGTATGTAACACTCGATTGCTAGAACTAAACTACACTTTACTGTAATTGTGCACAAAGTGTTCACAAATTCCCAGAGAACCATTTCTAGAAAATGTTTTCCAAGTAACGCGGCGGGATCGTGATATTCCTTCCTTGTAGCCCGGGCGGATTATTCCCATATGTTCTTAATATTCTGGCCCTTCCTTCCTTGTAATCGGGCGGGTTTAGGACCTGCCTTCCTTGTAACCCGGTTTCCAGGTTACTATTTTCTCAACCCTGGCAGTGTCCGTCGTCGGTCTTTAAATATGATCTTGCTGTTACTGCAAAATTGAATGCATGTCTGTTGTGTATTTGTAATTTGTTTGAAGGAATGTCAATCGTGATATTAGCGACATTAAAATATTGACCGAAGTTTAAGACGCATGCTGTGACTGTGGGTGAAATCAAATACCATCGTACTGTTTTGAGTGAATATGTGAGGTCTTGAAACATTTACATACAAAATAACGAATTTAACCGATTACTCCGTCGTCCGTGAATATTGTAAACTTTAATAAAAAATCAAATTCTACTACTCATTGTAGTAGCAGTAAGCATGGTTAATTAATATTTAAGCTGTACAAATGGAGGTATGATGTGATATATTGTAAAAGTAATGAAATTAATTAATCATAGAACAAGTGAAATAAAATGGTTGAATAAAGTTAATATCCTGTAATTAAGACTATAAACTTAAGCTTTTGTTACTTTTTGATTTCACGACAAGCTTTTTAAACAATATGATACCGTTCATTATTGCATGCAAAATTGAGGGATTTACAGAAACACTTTTATAAAGTTCACATGAACAATTGTAACACTTTTAGCAGAATGGCAGTGGACAATAATAGTGAAAACGTTAACATATTTTATCTAGCTGAAATGTTTGCTTTGCATGAAGAAAAGCAAATTTTGTGTCATAATTTTATGACGGTGGTGGAGGTTTGCTCCTGTCGATTTCTACCTCAGATTGTAGCCTTGGTGGCAGTTCTCGGTAAATGGCCTCTGGAACATGATCTATTGGGATTCATAACATCAGTCCAAATCTTTAGTACAGCTTGTAAAGGATGAATTTTTTGAATCTCTTCCTGCGTGCAAATTTTACTTACCGTTGCAACGATACACCAAGTCAGACCAAATAATCATTTCTTGAGAGAAACAGAAGACACCAAGTCGACCTCCCTTCAAAGTTGTGTCAAAGATGTTTCCAGAATCAGCCACCATGCTTTCTCCTTCAAAGATACGAAGACGGATTAATCCTATTCTTGGACGGTGAAGGAGCAACCATCGATAAGCAACTTTCTCTCGCCAACCTACATTACGTGGATCTTTCCATAGCAGTTTCACCTTTAACAAAAAGTAGGTTTTTTGGAACTCAGTCAATCCTATACTTTAATTGGTATAATTATCATAGATATTTAACCATCATACTTGACTTTCCGTATCGCCAGTATGCCACAGAGAGTTCCGAAGCATTTCTCCGGGACCAGTGTTGGACTGAACTAACTTCAGTTGAATTCCAGGCTCTGCCACAGCTCTAAACGGAGTAGCTTGCCAATACGTTTGAGTGTTTTTCTTCCACATTACAGTGTAAAATTGAGAATTGTCTTGATAACTGTTATTAAAACCCATTGGTTCAAAACTCACATTTTAAGTACCATTGTTTTTTATTTTTAAATCTAGTTGATCTCTAAACCTGAAAATGAAGCCAACATAATCGTCATCTAATTCAGTGTCCACAAAGAAAGTTCCTTCAAAATCCACTCCTCCGAAACGATGAAAACCTATGAGCAAATTTCAGTCAGATTTAGTAAAGCATCCAAAATAAATATCTTGTGAAAAAATTGTAACGTACCAACTGCAAGACCAGGGTCGCTGTTCATTGTTTGTACGATTTCAGCTCCTTTATTGTAAATAACCCAATTAGGATCAATCTGAGATTCACCTTCTGGATCAAGCACAACCGTTTGATACGTTCTGCATTAGAAACACAAATAGGATTTACACATTAAGCCATTCTAATTAGTAAGTGATTCGATCTATGATTATCGTTCAGAAAGCTTCATACCTGAAATCCGTAGTATAAATTTTAGAATTATTAGGACAATTGTCCAAGAAATCTGGAACTTTATCATCGTCAAAATCATCTTCACAAGCATCACCGCGACCATCGCCTATATACATTTATTACAATTAACACTACTGTTTCGCTTCATAAATTATTCTAAATAAAATGGTTTGAAATTGTTGCATTACGATCCGTGTCAGTTTGATCCGGATTGTACACCAACATGCAGTTATCTCTTTCGTTGGTAATTCCGTCATTGTCCGCATCGTTATCGCATTCGTCACCTACACAAATACATGAAAAAATCAGTGTTCACGTTTCAACCATTATGGCGCAAAACCAGCGTAGTCCTAACCTTGTCCATCGTTGTCGGCATCTTTTTGATCGCTGTTGGGTATGTTGGGACAGTTGTCAACATTGTCTTGAATACCATCCCTGAAATTAAAAATCAATAATTTCGAATCTTATGTGTAAACAGGGTCCCGGTTAGGAGAAATTAGGAGAAAATAGCCAGGAACGTGGGTCTATTCACACTTTCACACCTGTCTCTATCAATGTTACTGTCGCAAGCATCACCAATCAAATCTCTGTCAGAATCCGCTTGACTTGGATTCGGCACTCGTGGACAGTTGTCACATTCATCTCCCAGTCCGTCACGATCTTGATCCCTTTGGTTGGAGTTGGGCGTTTTGGGACAGTTATCCCGCTCGTTAACAACACCTAAAATGTATCATTTTTTACTTTATGCATCTTTTCATAGAGCTAATCTGCGCCTTTCAATGTAACTGTCACTAACCATCATTGTCTATATCAGGATCGCACAAGTCTCCCAAACCATCTCTGTCGGTATCTTCTTGATCCAAATTAGGGACAGTAGGACAGTTGTCGCACGCGTCACCTGTCATTATAATTACAAAAAGTACACGTTAAATACAAATAACAAATTAATCTATAGTACGTTCCAGAGTTTCAGATTGATCAAAAAAAGAATTTCATATTGCCTTGTTTATCTCCTCCGTCCGGATCTGTATCTTCTTGTCCGGGATTGGCAACCAATGGACAATTATCCTATGACAATTAAAGTTTATGATGCATAGTTAAAAATTCATAGCTTGAGTTTGTAATATGAAAGCATCAGAGGCAGATCTTACAGGACTATTTGGGATTCCATCATTGTCGGCATCAGGATCACAAGCGTCACCTAAAAATTAATCAAAATTCATATAAACGATACTAAATTGGATTGAATAGTGTTTTAAATGAAAATCATGATAAATCTTAAAATAGTACCAATATTATCTCCATCAGCGTCTTCTTGTCCTGAGTTGGGAGTATCAATGCAATTGTCCTAGAGTAGAAAATTCAATCAAGTATACGCACATAGTAGGAAACAGTTCACGGTAGTTGACTGAAATCAACTTACTTTTCTACATTTTCGATCACTGCATCCTAAATCATAGTCGGGCCAACCGTCCAGGTCTCGATCCGGTCCACAAGACTTTCCATCTCCAGCCCAGCCGATTTTACACTGCATGTTTACACGAAGTTCGTCAGTAAATTTGTTATTTATTTACAAATTTGATTAACTCTGAATTAATGTAACGGCTCAGTAACCTTGCAAACATAGTAATTGAGTCCAGTAAGCCGAACACATTCAGAGTTATCATCGCAAAACGACCCATCAGGACACATGCCAGGTCGATTGTGGCATCCTAAGGATTGATTTCCTGCAAAGCCTTGCAAACATTCACCACAATAGAAAGAGCCTTCGGTATTGACACAACGAGAATTGTCAACGCATCCTCCATTTCGTCCATCGTTGCACTCATCAACATCATAACAGCGTTGTCTGTTCCTCCTTGCGAATTCCAATCCTTGACCTTGGAGGCCAGTACTGCCGGTGAAACCAGAAGGACACGGGTCACAACGGAATCCAGGTGCCATGTTTATGCATCTGACTCGTGGGTCACAAGGTTCAGCAAGGTCACACTATAATATCGAAAGTTTTCTATTAGATTTTCTATCCGTGACAGGTGATGATGAGTTGTGTTTGCAACCACTTATTGTAATGGGTTGCAGGTCCTTTCATGTGAGCGGTAAACACCCGATTTGGGCAATGGGGTAATTGGAGTGGGCATTGCATTAGTTGCGGAGGTGCTTTGTGAGTACTGACTAATATACTAAAACTCAGCTAGTTTTTTGATAATATACTAAAGCTTGTTCTTATATTCTTATTACCTCGTCCAGGTCGTAGCAATGAGTGCCATTGCCCGTGAGACCAGTTACACAAGACCCACAACGGTAGTACGGCGGCTCCTCGGTGTCTATGCACTGCACACCTAGGCAATGCATCAAGAAAACACATGTTCCAAAAAAGTAATTGTTACACCTTTTAAGAGTTCTCACCTTTCCCATCTCATAAATCTCCATTAGCGCTTCCATCTCCTACTATTCCAGTTTTATAAAAGAACTCTCGTCTTATTCCTCATTTTTGCTCAATATAACTCACTGTACAGTATCCTTTGTATAAATGCATTTCATAATTCATTCTATACTTTCGGATTGAGGAAAGGCGAGAGAAACATTAACATGAATATTTCAAAAGCCGTTCTTTATAGTAAATGCTTTCATCTGATTCCAAGAAAAAATAACTAACTCGTATAAAATGTTACTAGGATTCAAAATTTATTCCGTAACAGAATCACACATTAGTCATCTTGAGGCAGTAAAATTGGTACAATGAAATCCGCCTATTTTATGTTTAACTTGAGTACGGTTAATAATTTATTACTATCTAAAATGACTGTAACGGTAATAATACTGCAGTTAGTTCACAGATTAGTGTTTGGTTAATCCTTGGTAGTATTAGCAGGGTAAGTTGAAATGTGGACTTGAAAAGTGAGGTGAGGAGGATGTTAGTAGAATCCTTATTGCACTCTAACACACTGTCCGCGGAGCGTATAGCATCCTGAAATGATACGCATAATTAGTAATTAGTTAATTAACATAATTAATCAGTGTAGTATACTCTTAAAAATTACAAATGGTTAATGTGAGGGTTAGAAGTTGAGTGTACTTATAAAATGGTAAAAAAAAACATTCCTATGATAATAAACTGACACTACGTAAAATAAGTAGGAGTAGTGCATAAAGGTAATGTAATAACACTTGGAATTGGCAGCATGTTTGATTGGTTTTGAAGACATGTTTCACGGGTTTCTAACCTGAGTAGCATGGACCACTCTCGCAACCGCGTCTGCGTTCACATCGTTGACCATCGCCGACATAGCCGGATGGACAAGGACCGCATTGGAATCCGTCCTGAGTGTCGTAACATTGAACTCCCTGGAAGCATGGACGCTCTCGGCAAGAAATCCCCGGTTTGCAAGTTCGTCCGTCTCCGATGTAGCCACGAGGGCAAGGGCCGCAGCGAACTCCTTCAGGACCTTCAGAGCATTGAACACCTTGGAAGCATGGAGGCGGTGAGGCTCGACATCCAGTTCGTGGTGGCTCGGCTGTCATGTCCATGTTCAAACAAAGAAAAGGGACTCACTTCAATTATTCAAAATGATGGGAGTCCACACCCTTTGAGAGCGCGAATGTGCATGTGTGTAATAGGTCAAGTCATAAACCAAATGGACTTACGTGGTCGGGGTTTGCAAGCTTCACAATTTTCCAACGTTTGCTTCAATTGCCTTGTCTCCTCTCGCTGTGGGGAAAGTACATTATGCACAAAGTCATAAAAATGCTCAGAATCAAAACGACACCAAAAAGCAACAATACTAAGAAAGTCGAAGACGTATTGCAATTGCAATGATCAACCGGTTTTGGAAAACCCACACTGTCTCGGCCAACTACTAACTACTCTTCCAAAATCGTATGGAAACAATTGAAAATTTTTTCGTCTCGAGGAGAATTTAGAACAATGCATGCAAATAATGTCTGTCCATTCCATGTGGAGAAAGAAAACTCTTGTCTCTTTTGTGCATTTATTGCAGTCCCAGTTTTCGTTTCTTATGCCAAAAACTGCATGACACTAGCAATAAAATTTAAAACGAGAATGACTACTGTTCATTGTTTCTCTTACCTGCCCTTGTACTTCCAATTGCAACGCCTTGATAGTTTGAATGAGCTCTTGAAGTGTTTTTATCAGCAGAGATTCTGAAATCATGGAATTTGGGGACGGAATATGAATTTAAGTTCATGGCATTTATGGCATTTTAATTCATAGCAGAAATATTCTAGATGCATGAAAAACTCACCGCGATCATCCAAGTCAGGTGACAAAATTGGAATATCCCCTGAAACACAAAGGAAGATTTGCACTCAAATCATCGTCACATGCTAATTTGATGACAAGTGAATTTAAAAATTATTAGAAATCTGACGCGCAGATGCTTTGGAAACTGTACAGAAGGGCCCTGGCCGCCGATTGGCAAGATGAGGACTGCGGAAGGATTTCCCCTTAAAGCTGTCCAGCCAGTCCACCAAAAATAATAAACAATTACAGTAACAAACACACCTCAATCCAATTTGATTCTACCCAAAGCACAAAACGTCCATTTGTGATTTGTTTTCTCATAAAATCTCATCTTTTGTAGCGGTTTGTGTTAATAATACAAACAGCAAGCTACCATAGTTGTTAGTGCTTTTGGCTTGACCATAAAACATTATTATTCTGTTAATTATACTGTGGAAATTTCAACTGAAAGGGGTTAATTGCAATAAATCGCTGTTCACCGGCTTCAAAGGAAGCACATTACAATAAGTTTCATCTACAGCATTTTATAATTCCATCACAATTTAAATTAAATGAAGGAGGAATGCAACAAAGCTATTAAACGACTATAGAAAAGGTTTGAGTGATCTCACCTCACCTCGGTTAATAGGCCTATGTTGCTGTAATGGGCATGGGATAACATGTGTGGCAGAAAAAGGAGGACACCCTTGCCCAGCTTAAAATGCAAAACGCAACAAGACAGAAAAATAATTAGTTCATTTTAGTACTGAGTGCTTTGGGAGTATTGGTTGTAGCAATTGTGAGAATAGAGAACAAAACAGCTCAAAAACTCGGAATTTTCTCTAAACGTAAATTAGCTAATGTCTACGAAACTCATACCACACAGTTGTCATGAAATTAATAAATTTGAATTCCATTTTTCCATTTCATTTTGCATTTGTAGTGTGGTTTTTCTTTTGTTAATGAATCACACAGGGTTCAAAAGTAAAGATGAGTAAAATGTGGTTGACGTGGGATGCGATCTTTGGTCTTGTCGTAACTCGTAACATGCACTGGTGTACCGGGGTAATATGATGTGTAATATTCTGACTCGGATTTGAAGTTTGAAGACTAATCGTTTTATAAGCGATCATTTTTAAGGACAGTTTTACGTGGGACGAACCTCTGAAATCATCATCGTCATGTCAGAATATTAATCCCCTATTTGCTACATCCCTCAAATCAATGTTACTCTCCTACACAAAATGTGTAGCATTAGATTAAACTTTTCGTGACAATTACTGTGATCAAAATGTCTTTCACCTTGAAAACATCTTCCTGATTTTCATTCATGAATAATGTAAAATTATGTACGTTTCAAGACGGTGTTTTGATGCATTTTCAAAGATATTATGGGATAAGAATGAGATTTTTACCTCTTCGGTATGTGATGACCTCATTAGTAGCCGGCTGAATGGCCTGTTCCGCTCGAGATGGACATTGAAGGTCGTCCAGAACTTCACGAGCATCCAACGATGGGTGCACAGACACCTTGACACGCCGATCCCGATTCTAGAAATGAGACACGACGGGGTTACTTTTCTGTATTCCATTTTATTCAAACCTGAAGGGTTTTCTGTCAACAACATTCATCTCCAGAAAATATGTACCAGTGCATTATTGCTCATGTCCATCCTACTTCCTCGAGGACGCAATGTCAAATATAATAAAAACTGAATTGAATTAACGTACTAACTAAATGCTAACTGTGGGCATTTTGTATTCTAAGCACTTTTGATAAGATTTCATGAGCACTTACGGCACGAACAACAGGTGGTTTCACTTTGGTCATCATGTCACGAAGGCTCTTGGAGAGAGTGACGAGGCCAAGGGGAGAGCAATCAAGAAACAGAGCTAAACGAGCCGTCCCGGTCCAAGATTGGGTGACTTCAACTACAAGAGATGAATGCGTGGACCGTTCTTCCAAAAAGGTGGCTGGGATATTCAACGTCTTTTTGGCTGAGTCCTCAATGGTCTCGATTATCACTAAAAAAAATTAACAATTGCACAGTTAAATTCGTAATAAAACGGCACAGAAAAGGACTTGGGATGTGCAATATGCAGGACTTTCTCTAGAGATGGTCATTTGAGTGTTATAGTTGCAGTCATGAAACCAAAATGCAATATGCAATAATTCCCTTTAACAGCGATAATAATAGGGCATAAACTATTATGCGTTTTCGTCTGTCTTCATTGGAATGGGGAGATGAAAGATGAATTAGTACTTTGGCTTTGGGTTTTAAGTGTTTTTGTTCCTCTCTCTTTGCACAATAGAATAGACAACGGAGATAATGGGATTCAGTGGATGCGCATCGGAGATGTTCGGTCTGTTTAATGCCTTTTTGACTATTATTGAAATTGAAATAAGGCTGTTCACATAATATGCTAACCAAAAACCATTCATTCGTTCCCTGGAACTGGAACCCTTGAGACACACTTCCTGTCGGAAATTTATAGGAACACACAGGTGATCATTACTATGTACAAGAGTAAAGCCTTGTATGGGCATGAGCGAAGTGAGCCACTAATAAATCTGACCCATGTCAACAACCCCCGCTGAGCGACAACTTTTATCACCTACATCTCTGCTTTTAATGAATGAGAAGACTCTTTAGACTCTACTTGGAATTAGTAGTCTTTCGTTCTTTCACATAGCACCACACTACAACCGTTTGTTTCCCTTATTTCTTCATGCAAGTGCTAGGCTGTCCTCTATTCTTTGTGGGTTTTGTGTACAAAATCCAGACAGTTTCTTTAGCCATTACGACACAAGAGATGAGTAGATGATGCGATATAAGGAATTGAGACCGTTTAAAGTGTAAAGAGAGACAAAAAGACACGTACCTTGATGATTCTTGCGGTCGAGGGCAAATCCGACTTGTTGTTTGGATGAAGGGAACTCGATCATGGCTAGAATGTCGACTGGGCTGGTTTTACGTACATCCTGCCTTCGTTTCGGTGACAAGTTCTCGAAAACAATCACAAAGCGGTCATCCTCAACTGCTCGTTGAAGTGCCTTCGAGAAATCTGGAACGAGAAATTTTTACAATGAAGTCACTCTACGCATCATAACATAACGCTTGTACCTCATCAAAAATGCAATCACCCATACTCCCATATCAGATTTCCCATTTCTCCAGTAAAATTCTACATAACTTTTTTTGTAGTATTACAAATAATCGTATTGTATGAATCTCTCGCCCATTGCTTGACAGTTACAATGACAGGCTT
>JABASF010002474.1:0-14607 GCA_019776145.1 Harlomillsia oculata
ATGTAGTTTTTTGTAATGATAAATGTACAATAATAATATCCTCATATTTCAAGGTCATAAAGTGATGACGTATAAACGGTTATAAGCCCAACGTAAGCCCATTGTAAAATGCAATGCAAATAAATGAAATAGTGCATCTGTCAACATGCACAAAGACACTGAAATAATCGCTGTAACATTTAGTAAATTACATAAAATTATCCGTAAATGAAACCGTTATTTACAAGCTAACTAAACCTCATAGATCTTTTCATATAATATTTGGATTGAATATAGTACCGGTAAGCGGCGGCGGGGTCAAATAATGCCAGCAACAACAGAATCAATTCCACAATAATTCCACCTGAGGATATTGTCAAAAGACGCTGCAGATTGCACTGCCAAGTGGTCAAAAACAACTCTTGAAGCTCGTAAATGTAAAGTTTAATGTTCAATCAGAGTACTACTCGCTCTTTTATTAAATAATTGCGTACAGAGGTAATCAGAATTTTTGCAAAAAACTCACCTGGGCTGATGGGCTGAGATTACGCAACTGCTGATGGTGCTGCACCTCGCACAAGCCACGTGCAATGCAGAGTTGAGCCTGTTGAAATCCTTTTTTGCGCTCCAGTGCTCATTTCTTTTGTGCGAATATTGTGATTACATCTTTTGTGAGTCATAGTCTGTCTCTAGACATGACTGTGAGTTTACTACCTTGTTGGTAAATTCGCATTGTCATCATTTAAAGAACGAGTTGACAATTTTTTAAAACATCAGTTTTTCAGAATACAACGATGGAAAATGACAGAAACAGTCGGATAACCAGCTGTACTTGACAAAGGTAGGTAAGATTATTGTATTGTTTTTGTTTCTTATAATTTTAGGTAATTTTTCCTTGTTGAAGTGTCATTGTTGACTTTGTACTCCTGTCACAGATTAGTAGATTGACGGATGTGACGTCCTATTGTGTTTGGTTAAGGAAAGTAGCTTTTTATTAATGTGGATCTGTTTTAAAAATTTTATTCCGAGAAATCGAGCACTGTATATTTTGGTTTTGGTACTGGTACAGGGTACAGTTACCGTCTCTGTTACGCATGAGTTGAGTTGATAATGTTGATGGTTGAAAAGTTGAACTTTGACTGTAGAAGATAAGAAAATGAGTTCGTCATTTTAATGCGGTTGATAATTTATATTTTGTTGATTTTAGAGAGCACAATACGATTGACGATAACAGCTGGATATTGGACAGATTTGTTTTTATATGTGGAATTGAATATAAGTTAGTACGTTTTTATCGTTCCAATGACAATGGGCAGGTGGAAATTAAATCCTAGATTGTTGCCTGTGAAGGCTCATTATTTCCTCTACTGGGCCGGTGAGTTTTGATAACAATTACATAATAATAGTTTTGAAGCGGTGATATTAATAATATGAATGGTTTTTGATTGTAATGAATGGAATTTTTGTCTTTTAGGAACTGCTTCATTGTGGCCCTTCATTTCAGTATTTGCAAAACAAATGGGGATTTCAGAAATCGGCGTTGGGACAATATTTGGTGTGGCTCCCGTAGCTGGACTAATTTCAAAAATTCTATTTGGAGTAATTGCGGACCATTTTAAACGAAAAAAGAAGTTGTTCCTGTTTTTTATTTTGCTCAATTTGGTAGCATACCTGTGCGTAGCGTTTCTTCCTCAAGGTGAGACGGAACGTCCAGTCAAGTTGATTTGTGGTTTCGGTTCATCCGAGTTCCAGCAACATAGTCCAGCCAATTCCGTATGTTCCGATGACCTCATTGAATCCTTCCAACCTAAAGTAGTTCAAGAGAAACATGCCAATGTGAAACGACAACGTGAAAGTCAATCCCTGGATTCTGTGAATTCCCTTTTACGTGATCCATTGGAGATTGATGAAATAGCTGATACAGGATACGGAACCGGGAATGACGAACATCGTGCAAGAAGGTCGTATTATGAAGCCGGAGACTATCTTGAACCGTGCACTGCATGGTGTGAAATTCATTCTTATGGACTTGGTCGCAACTTTTGTGAAAACCTATATCGAAACATTCCGGATGCTTGCAATCAATCCACGTCGACAGAGCAGGATTTGATAATTAGAATGAATTTAAGATTGAAGATCACGGCTGTATTCTTGACTAAAGATTCGGGGGATTTACATTTGCCAATACATGAAATTTCATTTTACAACGAGGGCAAACCCGACATTTGGGGCGGATTGTCATGTCGTGAAGAAACAAGGTTGGAACATTGCTTTTTGGAATGTCTGAATAACACAGAATTAAATTCACATCTTGAGACTATTCGCGAGGAGACGGAACTTCTCGACTCCATGAACGTTTGGCTTTACGGCTCATTGATTGTTGTTGGTTGGATCGCTATGGCTGTTGTGGCCTCCGTCGGAGATGCTCTATGTTTTGACACTTTAGGTATTTGCTTTTCAAAACGACTGTTTTGCAAAATAAGTACATTTGATATTATACGGAATTCTTCTGGCAAATATTCGCAATTTCTAGTGTATTATTATTTTCATTATTGATTAGGTAATAGGCCAGAGCTGTTTGGTCAACAAAGACAGTGGGGTTCCATTGGCTGGGGAGCCTTTTCGCTAATTGCTGGTTACCTGATTGACACTTCCAGTGCAGGAAAGCTGTTAAAGGACTACAATCCTTGCTTTTATTTGGTTGCTGGTATGCTCACTTTGGATTTAATCGTGTGCTACAAATGGGATGTAAGCTTATAAACTATTCTGATTGTAACGTATTGAAACATTATTTTGAGTACTCATGCTTTCTTTGGTACTAAAGTGCAGTTTATTTTTTAAGATTGTGGAAACTGAAAAGCCCAAATCGTTACGGAAAAACGTGTGCTTGCTCTTAAGTGATCTCCGAGTGCTGGTATTTATCTTTGCTTGCATTTTGGTTGGGATGTGCTCCGGTCTCCTTTGGCAGTTCTTATTTTGGTACATTTAACATACCCATATTACAAATTTAAACGCTTGCGAATTTTATTTTAATGAATTGCACCACCAAATAGGTATGTGGAAGATTTATCCGAAGAATTTGCAACACGGTGTGACTGGGCGACATGGAATAAAGTGTTGCAAGGTCTAATCGTTGCCGTCCAATGCTTTTTTGGAGAAGTTCCGTTCTTTCATTTATCAGGATATGTCATCAATAAATTGGGTCACATTCACTGTATGACATTAGTATTAGCTGCGTTTGGAGCACGTTTTATTGGGTATTCTCTTCTCACAAATCCGTGGGCAGTGTTACCATTCGAGCTATTTCAAGGAGTTACCTTTGGACTTTTCTATTCTACAATGACTTCGTATGCAAGCAAAGTGAGTCCTCCGGGAACGGCTGCCACTACACAAGGAATCGTGGGTGCAGCGTTTGAAGGAGTTGGTGAGTCGGAAGTTCAAGCCACTACATTCCTAATAGTATCAATAGCCTCAGTAAATAGCAATCAAATATTCTTTGTGATTTACGTTTCATGCTAAATAAATTTTTCAGGAGTATCGTTTGGAAGTCTAGTCGGGGGTTTGCTAGTCCAGAATTCTGCGGGAAAAGGCCGTACGGCTTTTCGACTATTTGGGATTGCAGCACTTGTGTTCAGCGCTCTTCATTGCATACTAATGTACTTCCTTGGAAAAAAGACAGTTTATGGACTCCCAGTTGGTGCGTCCATATATCTTGCGCTGTAATTTATGATTATCGTTATCATTACAGTCTGACAAATTATATATTTTTTCTTCATTTGACAGATACCACCGAAGAAACTGATGGACAGGAAATGTGTCAGATCTCTGAGTCAGTTCAAGATGGCGATAGCGATTAATTTTATTAAGATTTGAATAATATATATCATCAATCATTCTAACTTGTGTGCAACTTCTTAACTATTGTTCAAAGATTTTGAATTCTATTTGATGCTACATAGCATAGTGATCGAAAGCAGGATATTATAATGCTCACATAATTGCCAGCTTTACGTCATACGAAAAGACTTAGTCACAATTTTAGTATAGTTTATTAAATAGCCTGCTGATTTAAAACTTTATGTGGACCAGTGTGTGCATGATACTGTGATCAATACCCTGTTGTACTTAAAAAGTATTGCTTGGACTTATGGTGCCCATTTGATTAACGTACTAGCAAAACGGCAGAGAATGAAAGGTAGCTTTAAAATTAAAATCCCTTTTATTTATTCAAACGAATGATTATTGACCACGGTCGTCTTTATGTTTATCGACGCTTATCACTTATATTATTTTATCGTACTCCGGAAGTCATTTTAGTAGGTTTTAGTTCACACGTTTTTATGTTTTCATTATTAACATTATTGTTTTTATAGCTTTTACTGATAAGGTGAGACTAAGTAAATGTTTCATGTTTGTAATTTGTAGGGAAGGTAGCCAGAATCATCACTTTTAGCTAAATTCACGTTCGATTTTAAGATCGTTAACCATATATCCAGTTTTAGTAATCCAAGCTCTTTAATGACGGGATTCTCAATAAAAAATCAATAAAAAACAAATAAAGCGTACTGTTATTGTTATTGTATACAATTTCCAGATGAAATAAAATCTATTGAAATATTGGAGTAAAAGTCCACTGAGTGTGTGCTGACACTGCAACTGACTATGTAGTATTTACTGTGTTAAATATCGTAACCTTACCTCTATATGGTACAACGGTAACCTGATGTTCTATATAGTGCAATAATGAAAATGTACTGCAAAATTGACTAAATGGCCGAAATTTTAATGCTTAATTTGGATATTATGATATGCAACAATAGCAAAAAAAGAACACAAATAACACAATGCATTAAGAAGTACAGATTGGTGTTAACTTTATTAATTCTGTCAGTTTTATGATATCAGAATCTGGATAAAGTTATTACACGGATACAGACAAAAAGTGTTTCTTAAAATGTTGACGTTTTCCAGTATCAGAATACGAGCCATTATTATATTTATGATTACATTCATTGCATCTGAGGCGCAAATACTGACCTGTTAGCAAACGGATTGATATTAGAATTTGAATATAATGCAATTACTTTGGTAGAACATTACACTGGATGCCTGAAAAATGAACATTTTGAATCAAAGACTCATATGCTGACACTGTCAAACTCATTTTAAAAATTCACTGGTCACCAAGAAAGAGGTCAAAAATTGTTTTTGGACGTCTCTTCTCTTTTTTTGTGGGTTCATTTTGAACACAAAAACAAAACTAAGTGAACAAAACAATTTCCCAGAAAATTTAGTAAATTATAAGGTTGACCGAACAAGACATAATCAAGGTACATTGGTCAAGTACAAAAAATTGAACAAATAGGTAACAAACCATAAATGACACATTTGACATTACAACCTAAAATTGCATTGTTTCCATATTATATTTGGTAGATTCATGTAAAAATTTCCAGTGACATACTTTTTTTCTTGTTTCTTTTTAAACGAACGCCAGTGAATGAATTTTTGACAGTATTAATTAATGTGCTTTCTCCATTCTTTTTTTTTCTACTAAAAATGTTTCATTATCAACGACATGGTTGCATTGACAAAGTTACTTTCTCTTTTAAATACGTAACTGACAAAAAATGGAATGTTTTGGTTGTATCTTTTTACACCACAAGAACTTCACAATAATATAATAAAAATTAATACGAATGCAACATAATATTCTATTACAACTTTGAACTACAACTCTTTTTTTTACCTCAAAATACGAAAAATGAATGTTCTAAAAAATAGTCATAGAATAGTTAGTACAAGTTATAATTCGTACAGAAAAAACTCTTCATTTTTTCTTTCGTCTGTTTTCTTTGTCATTAAACGTTCTACATGTTGTCGATATCGTTTTTCTTTTGTCTGTGTGTTGTCCAAAGTGGTAAAATAAAAAAAAGCTCTTCAAAATATGAAAAAATTCAACTCAATGCATAAAATACTTCTACATAATAACATAATACAGAGAATCTCTAAAAAAGGGTTACATGGGAAAAAGTTTTTCATTCTATTCTAGGAATTACATAAGTATTATATAATATTCACCTTTTATAGATCATGTTAATAGCTGCGTTGATTTTCCATAATAATTAATAGCTAAAATCTTCAATATTTTGTATTTTAAGTACGACACCAAAATTTTTGCCTTATCATTATATTAATTTTACAGCTATAGAACCTGTTCTTTTAAAGATTACATTAAAATTCCACGTTTCTTGCCTATTAGAATAAACAAATATCGCATTATATGTTATACTATACATCGAATTTAATTTTCAATTTCAATTCTACCGACGTACTTCCACTTCCAGGGAACATTGTATGTCTTCTTGAATTTATCCATTCCCCTGGATTTTAAAATGTTGAACATCAACTTTAAATTATTATATAATTATATTATACTGCTGCAATTTTATAATTTAAGACGAAGAAACATCAAAAAGAGTCCAAATGCTTTAATTTTTAATTTGTTGCTTCATATTAGCACTGTGTAGTTAAAATACAATGCAGCAAACTTGGGTATTTATTATACGACAGTTTTCAAAAATTCCGTAATTAGATTCAATGATAGAATCAACGGTCAAGTTTTGATCTAATGAAACATTGACCTAAATAAGACCACGGACTGAATTACATGCTAGAATTCCAAAAGCAGATTCAGTTGAACTATTACCTTTCTGCGACACGTTGGATGTCCATGAAAAATGAAAACGTTTCAGAATTCCAAAATTCCATGTAAATTCTGTCAGTCGACAGTTAAGTAGATCGACGTTGTTCAAGTTGATAGGACTGGACGTCACATCCATGTAATTAGTACGTAAGAATGATAAACAATGGAATTCTTTAAAATTTAAATACTCGATACCATTTTAATAATTAGTCCTACGTGACCTTATGTATGCACTTGCATTCATGTCACAATAATACAAAGATCACTGGATTGTGTTCCGGCCGCTTTTGGGTCTTTCTCGAGTAACCCCGATTTCGAACCACTGCGTATCCTTTACAAATAGTAGCACTTAAGTATATTTATAACAAATGTTTCTAATAATTTTAAGTTACTGTGCTTGTTTTCTGTATACGTGAGAGATTTCAGGTTGGAAAAGCATAAAGATTTTTTATATAAAGTTGCTACGTATAATTTTTATGATGCTTGCTACGCCAGCTCAAAGTTTTCTGCTCTTGTGACCAGGTTTACAAAATTACATTGCACTAATTTGATTTCATATGAATTTCACATTTTTCATGTTGGAAATTGTTCTTAAGTTTCAACATTTTGTGCTTTTTTACAAAGAATAGATATCTCCAAAAAACAGATTTAGGTGGTTAAATGGAAATTATCTATGGAGGAAAGTGAGATATGTAAGACAAGGATAAAATTCTTTTTCCGGTCACAGTAGCAAACAAACTTTGATTTGAACAATCTCGCAATGAATTACGTGCTTTTTTCTTTTATTTTTCAGCTAGTCTGCAGAACAACAATAAACATCTAACAGACATTCTTTCGCAATTTATTTTTTTTGTTGACACTTGTGAACTATTCCGGTGGATAACGATTTTAAGCTTCCAGTTTATCCTCACCAGAACGCTATACTGACGTAGAATCTGGAAATTTATTGTACCTCAACTTTTTAAGATGTTAAAGTTATGGTTTTCATTTCATTTGTCACAAAGGAAAATGCAATCGCTACTTTTTAGTTGATCTGTCGTCACCGTCATTCTTTGCAGACTGAAACGGTAGATGAAAATTCAACTTTTCTCATTACAGTCCTCCATACAGCAACATTTTTCTCTCAGCTCATTTGCTCCCTTATTTAATGTACTTACGACTTATACGACAACAGTCTCTCCAACAATTGTCATTTTCGAAATTAAAGTGGAACTATGGCACTGTAAAAAACCCAAACGTTCATGAAACTTATAAAACCTGGCTTTGGATATTACAATAAACAATAAACAACGCGATTGTCGGCAAAATAGGATTTTAGCATTGCAAGATTGTATCTGATTACTTCTTTCACTCACGCATGATTGATTTGCCATATTAACATCGTTTATAACTTACAGTTCGTCTTGTCTCAAGTCTCTTAAATGGAGGCTCTGGAATTTACGAAACTTGCTGTTTTCTGAGCTTATATTTTAGCTCACAACCAAAACATTAATACCGTACAGTAGAATTTCAACGTCAAACTCACGTTTACGCACAACCAAAAGTACCAAAAGGTAAAAGGTGAAAGGCATGTCAGAGAACTAAGAATTTGAGAGAGAGCACGTTCAGCCAATTAATAATGCGCATTCCATTTTTTATATAAACTTTTGTTGAGAGGGGAGACGGGAGAGCAGAAGGAAAACCTGAGAAAACCACAGCTGGTATAATCAACAGAGCATAATTAAGGAAAATCATTCCTTTCATCCATGAAAAGTTGGAAATGGAATTCATGGGAGTTTCTTTTCTCATAACTTAGCTATCTTCATTTAAAAGCAACTGCAAGCTCAGGATTTTCTAGAAATTGTGCTGGCGTCATGAAAAGGAAGAGTTTTCTTTTACTAGAAACTAAACCCACGAATGACCTTGGAACTTTCTTTTTAAGACTTTACACTTGACGACTTTCTCGCGTGGCTCGATCAAAGCTCAAACCACCATCAACTCCTTCCTGAAGACATGACCCACTCTGGTGGCTACTTAAAATCCTTGATTTCCCTCCGCCTCTTACCACGTCAAAACACGAACAATCCAAATTAAAAGTTCAAGAATTACAGGAAAAGACGTAGGGGCGAATCCAAGTCTTACACTCGCGCAATCATACTGTGCAATCTCTCTCCTAAAGCAAAAAACTGCATTTCAGTATTTCCCTATGGTCTTTCAGCAGAATACCTGACGACTTATGCCTGGCACACTTAATTCTTACTACAGAGTTGCATTCATTCGGATGTTCCGTCAGAATTACGTGGATGGCCGCTCTCATACAAAGTTTTGTGCTTAGTTTTGGTTTTTTACATCACGTTTTACAGAAGCTACTATGAATATCCATCAGCATTCTAACCACACAAGTCACAACAGCCAAATAATGTTAAGCTTCTTTCATTCTCTAAACGAAACTAAACATTTTTGCTGGGAGCTAGGCTAAGTTCCGGCATTATGCAGAAAGTGCAGAGTTGAGTGAGAAACCGCAAAACTCATTACACTTTCCACCGAGAACATGGCCAAAACACGCCCAACCCTTATTATGTGTGACATACGATTTTTAAACTGTTCAGTTTCGAGAACCTACTACAGTCACTTTGAATTTGACTGAATCCCGCTTACGAGGGAACTGAATACCTTAGCTCTCTAGTTTGACATCTACAAAGTCAATTAGACTGTACAGAATCAAAGTCACAAGAACGAATAAAAGTTTCCTTACTCTCTACGCATGGAAAACAGACATGAATTGTAATTTGGTTAAGATTCATGAGTTCCACTAATCAATGTTGATTGATTACTGATACAAAAATGGAACGTCAGGTCGGGTCTTTCGTTTATCGTCTACAAACACTATTTTGTTGAAACGTTGTTCACAATAATCTACTATGTCCGTTACACGTGTAAGTGACGTTTTTTCTAACGTTATTTGGAAAGGATTTGATTGACTCAAGATTATTAATATTAATTATGCAGCAAAAGTGGTTTGGGTGAATAAGTATAATGTAATTTGAAGTTATGGTTAAGTTATATGATTTTTTTTTGTCTGGCGGTGGGTTGATGTAAAGCGTTCACTTTACATTGAGGAATGATCCCATTCTAGTTCTTTAGTGCGCTTCCCGGTAGATCCAGAGGCGGAGGACGTGGAGGGTTGGGGTGGACCGGGGCAAGCTGCTGCCCGGTTCGCCACTCGTACTTCGTCAGCCTCGTCATCTCCGTCCGAGGAAGAGTCGTCGTCACGGTAGCTAGACGCGTCATCCTCCTCATCCCAGCTTTCCTCAGCTTCATCCGCCTGGCCTGGCTGCTGTGTTGCATTTCCACCCAAATTCTAAAAACATACATCGAGACAAGATGAGAACAAATGAACGTCACTTTTAACAACTTGGAGTTTACGACTCGAAAATTCTCAGCAAACATAATGCATGAGTAAATTCACGGGTAAAAGTAAAGCCAGTAGACAACAACTGAAGCCGAGGAGCATCTGTTCATCGCACCTTCACTCGAAAAACTTTCAGACTGGAAACAATAACTCGAAAACTCTGTCAAACTCCCGAGTGAGGTTCGTGTAATGGGGAAATCAGGATCTGCTTTTTCATCATGGTACCTGCAGTAGCAATCCCACCCAACTTTTCTTTTGAAGACTGGGAAATCGATGTCAAAATGGTCCACTGACTTTACTTCATCAACGAACAGAGAACTACGGCAAAGGGAAAGGACCACTTGGCCCACATTGATATACTCTCAGGTAGGAGTAAGCAGTTCTACTCACTGAGAAAAGGCCTTAGGAAAAAAACAACTTACCTCCATTGGATTTACGGTGATATTTAGTGCAGAATCATCCCAGGCCATTTCTGCGTCTGCCATTTCCTCCTGCGCAGCACGGTGATGAGCTGCTCTGATTCGAATGACTCCGAGAACAATCATGAACAAGAGAAAACCAACACAGACGACTATGATAACAGTGACCGCGTGACTGGCTCCGACCTGCTGGGTGCCCTCCAAGAAATTGGTCGTCATGTACATGTCGCTCATCATATGAGCGGGTTTCATCTCGGCATGGTGATCTTCCACTTGAGCGTGAGCCACCACGTTGTCGATCTGAGGATGCTCTTCCGCTGCACGTTCGAACAAGAACGGATCTTCCGTGCTCTTGCTCAAATCGGGATGAATCACCGTCAGCTGCAACAAAAGACGTAAGTCTCAGGTTTGCTCAAGACTTTATCAGGTAAAAGGGTAAACATACTAAGAAAACACATTTGCTACTTACTGTTTGCACATATTCGTTTGATGTGAAACGTCCATTCAGTTCAGAGCAGATCAGTTTGAAAGCCCGGTTGAGGTAATAGGCCGGCTTCTTGTTAGAATATTGGATCTGCCTCAAAACCTGAGTGAATGAAAATATTGGGGTATAAAGTATAAACATCTTTTCATCACTTCCAGTAAGCACATCGATATTTCTATAGAATAACGTCAACGTTAAGGAAGTTCCAGTCAGCTTCATGAAATTTACATGCAAAAGACCTAGGAATAGTAGGGCACAAACAATACTATTTTATAATAGTCTAAAAATAACACTAATATTGAATCCTTTCGAATACGTTGTTCAGAAAACCTGACTGTGCCCAGAATTCTCAGAGACAAAAGCAAAAAGCTACTTTATTGTACTAGATACTCAGAAACCTTTGAACTAAACCACTTACATAAAATCCCACAATTCTAAATATTATATGACTGCATAAAATATACATTCTTAAAGTATACCTGCTCATAATTATAGATCATATCGGCTCCGGTTAAAAGAACTCCATCGTTTGTTATCTTCTCCACAATTCCTAGTTGACTCAACATGTTCTCCGGAACAGACAAGCTTTCATGGTCAGGGTTCAATGGTGGGTAGACGCTGACCGTGCAAGCATCGAGTTTTCGCTCAATGACACTCACAGGTTCACCTGTTAAAAGATGTTAAAAATAGAATCGTTGCATAAACTCAAATTAATAAAATGAAGCCATCAAAGACGTCAATTGATGCTGCAGTGCCCTCCATGAATTTAGGAAACTTGACGTGGCATCTTTCATCAAACCAATATCAAAACGCAACGAAATGAAATTGAGACCATGGAAAGAACTTTAGGCGTCCTTCTTCTAATGTGATAAATGCGCCTACCGGAATGAACCACCCCGAATGTAAGAAGGAAATGAGCATGCGACGATCTCGTTACAGAAAAGAAATTTCGTGATAAAAAACGAAATTGAACGACAGCTATTTATTTAGGCAAGTGCCTGAGATTCCTTCCGTGTACGAAAGTCATAGCTAGTGCTTAAGGAAAGCCGGGTTATTTTTACCCAACCTTTCCGCGTTTGCCACTCTCTGTCACCTCTAGGGCAAAAAGTTGGCCTGTTTTGGGTTAAAAACATGCGTTTTTTGCTAGGTCTACGTGAGATCGTGGAGAATTCTCTAATTTTAGCACGAAGATGCACGAGGTGGCTTAGTGAAGTGACAGCGCTGTAGGTAGAATTCCTGTGTTATGACTTTGAGAAGGGGAAACCTATCGAATGCCCGTGTTATGACATCCTCATTATTTATCCCCCGTGGTCTCAACGAAAAGTGCGTGAAACGATGAATCGTTCGCATCTTTCGAAATGCGACTACCGGGAAGTCACTTCGACTCAGTTCTGCGGTTTGTCAGCCCATAATTTTGTCCTGTCTGTGTTTAAATTCCTTTTCGCTGTTTAAAACCACCCCATAATTCCCAGTTGCGTCTCCAAGTTGAGTCACTTAATACGACAACTTCGCTTATACGACTTTTTTTTCTAAAGATACTTTCTTTTTTCTCTTTTGCTTCTACTTCATCGTCCTTAAAGTAGAGAAAATAAACGTCGCGTGCATTTTAAGATTCTTTTTACGGCACTATAGAGTCGCAAACGAATCCCTCCTCATTTCACACAAAGATTACTTCTTCTGCTTTACTTGCGGCTTCTGTCCTCCCTGATTCTTCTGTTTTGTACGCTTTTGAGAATCTGGCAGCAATGCTGATGAAAAAAGAGATCGAAAAAAACCAACCCCAAAACGGACATTCTTGTCGACTTTCAACTGTCAATTGAGGACAACCAAGCTCTTACGGAAAGAGGGAACTGCCACTCAAATTCTTTCTCAGTAGATAAGCATGCATGCAAAAGATTTACGCGGTAGTGACAGCAGTGAAAAGGAAAGGAGTGAACGGTGAAATAAATGAAAAACATGTCCACGTTTAGTTATACTGCTACTTCTGCTACTAAAACCACCTACTTGGTTTTTGTAGGAACGCGCAGCAGCAGCATTTCAAGTTTTCCTTTAGAACCCTCTTATACACAAAAGCTCATGTAGCTTTCGGTGCAGTGCAATGGTCCGTAAAAATGGAAAGACGTAGGAAAAGACTCTTAAAATAAAACAGCAAAAAACACTTCGCGTCTCGTAATTGGAGACAGGCTATCTGCCATTTACTGGAGAAGTTGTATGCAAACTACCAGGACCTTGTTTTGTATCTATGAGACATCTTTTTACCTTCATAGTTCGTGACATTGTAGAAGATATGCCAAAGAGAGAAAAAAATATAAACCTCGTCTAACAACGTAAAACAATTCATCCCCAATCTTCTGCTAACATTCGGATAGCGCACTTCAGTGCTTCTGATGACAGGCTGAGATCTCAAATGGCGAAATACGAACAGTCAAAGTCGTTCTTTCCGAAAGAATCTTTCGTACATTTAGTATGGTGTGCCATTGGTTTCGAGAGTTGAGGCTCAAAACGTACTGCTAGTCTTTTTTGCTCATGAAATATGCAATACCTTGCTAGTTCGGAGCACAGATCGAATTCGACAGGCAGATGCACCACACTGCGAACCTACTCGTCGTAAATCAACTTAGTCGTTATATAACGTTCGCTTTCAGTACTGGAAAACTAAAGAAAATTGTACATCTGTTCAAATTGGTCTAGAGAACTAACAGCAAGTGAAATAATAAATTTTTAAACCAACCACTTAAACATCATTTATAACATAAAGAATTCCACAGACGCTGATAACGTTTCATCAGTTCTCGTTCTTTACCATTGCCACTTTCTCTTCGTTTGGCCTACTTGTCTGTGCCTTTCGGCACGAAAGTAGTAATAGGGAAATTCCTCATGGAAGATGGAATGCATTGTCTCAAGTTTTAGTAGAGGCGGGCAAACCGCAAATACCAGTCTGAAGGACGAAAATGAAGGACGAAAGAATGAAAAAACGGTAGGAGTGAAAGTAAGTACTCACCGTTTCTCCACTCCTCATTGTCATCTCGGTCTGAGGAGATGGTCACCCGTACGTCAGAGAAGACACGAACTCCAAGTCGGAAATCCTCATAATCCCTCGGAAGATTGCTCGTCCCGTTGATCTCGATGGTGGGTTTTTGAGGAGGCAGGACCATCACGAACGAGTCCGATGGAATTATCTTGATCGTCTTCCCGGACTCACAGCTGTGATCCCCGGTCCAACGGTTTCATCCAATGCGCCACAAACCAGACGACAACGACAACGACGAAAAAGTACCAAAAAGACATATACGACACATTTAAACTCATTGTATTTTTTTCACTATACATCCTTTCGCTTGTTACGTCTGCGTCACACACAGTCAGCCATGTTAACCACTTGCCTTCCATTAAATCCACACAAGATCAAGCCATGAAACCACTTGTATCTCTACATCACTAGCGAAGGACAAGCCTTCGTTAATTGATCTGCTTAAGAGCGACAGAGGAACAAACAACAAAACCCTACAAAATGCGGTTGCCTTCGAGTTAATCAATTAAACTTTCTGTCTACATCTTACGACATTCACGACTGTCCTCAACTTCTGTCTTTGACTTTCAACTAATTCATTCCTTCAACTAATCTTTG
>JABASF010002475.1:0-14606 GCA_019776145.1 Harlomillsia oculata
TCGCACGTTATGGATTTATGATTAAACCTGTTGCTGTAATCATTTTTGCAGTTTTATTTAGTGTGACTTTGTGTTTGTGAATGTGAATACAACACAAACACAAAGTGTGGAAAAAATTCGGGGCAACATGAGGATAAACAGAAGACACGCGCACAGTTTTTTCACTCAATTCACGAATTCACTCTCAGCCCTCAGCTCAGTTCTCCGTGTAGTTAGCGTAGCGTAGGTAAACCATGTGACTGTTGTGACACTGTGAGTCTCATATTGCAGATTTTTTGGAGAGGTAAACTTGAGCCTCCAGCAAAGCTGCGGACTGTTTAACTTCTGGAGTGGAGTAAAGTTTTTCAAATTGTCTTCAGTTTATCTTTCTTATGTTTTTTCGTAATTCAATTAATGTGATTAGTAGATTCCGGTACGGGCTTGTGACACCGGCGACCTACTGTCAATTGGATTCTGTGTGTTTGAGAACAATACCAAAGCAGTTTTTTAGCGTTTCTGCTCATCCGCTTGTGAGTTCATCAGTTCATATTCTTTGTAAAAATATTATTCAATCTTCAATGTTAGTTAGTCGCTAATTATTATAGGTTAATGATTTAAAAAACTGAATATAGATGCACTATTAGTATGTTTGTATTGCAGTTGTAGAGACAGGGGTGTTTATTCTTTAGTGCAGACGTGCAGAGGCTTTGTTAGATAGAACGTTATCTTTCGTACAATAATTATTATTTTAAAGTCCAACATAGACAATTTTCTAGGTGGGATGATGTTCTGCTTTTATTTTTTTAATTGTAATTTATTGTAGATTGTATTGTAATAGTAAAGAGCGTTTTTGTGTGATTTTAGAGAATGAGTGAGGCTGACAAAGCCAAATCTGCGTCATTTCCCGGTGCCGGAGAGGTTACGATTTTCAAGAGGATTATTGACAAGGAAATCCCCGCTAAAATCATTTATGAGGATGACAAATGTCTTGCTTTCCACGATGTCAGTCCACAAGCTCCGACTCATTTTTTGGTTATTCCCAAAAAAACTATTCCTATGTTAAGCATGGCGGAAGATGCTGATTCCGAGGTAATCAAATCAACTGTATACAACTCTCATTGTGTCATACAAAATGTAATCCATTCACTACACTACAACTAAAATACTACAATGAATATATTTTGTTCTTGTACACAGTTGTTAGGTCATTTGATGAATACTGCTCGGAAAGTTGCTAATGATTTGAAGTTGGAAAACGGATATCGTGTTGGTGAGTCTTTAGATAAAGTTAACATTAACAGTGCAATTCAACTGATAGATAGTTTATGAAATGTTAACATGAGTATGCGACTAACATAGAACTCTTTGTTTTCCAGTCATCAACAATGGACAGGATGGTTGTCAATCGGTGTTTCATCTTCATTTACATGTACTCGGTGGTCGTGCACTGGGATGGCCTCCTGGTTAAAATAAACAAACAACAGCGATGTCGATTTGCTCATTTGATTTGATTCTTCATTTGGATTTGGTGTCGCTTGTTAGTTGTTACTTGCCTCGGTGGTCGGTCGATGATATAAATTCATTCATGATTCCCATATTCATGCAATTTATCAAGATAGTAATAAGAATTCGGTAAATAAATTGGCGTAAAGAAAATAATGTAACTGTAAACTGTAAAGCATATAATAATTGGTTGGCACTTTTTTCTCATTACCTAGTTAGTCAGACGAATTCATACAGAGCAAAGAAGAAAAGTGGCATAATAATTTAATAATGTAATGATGATACGATGTATAATGATTGTTTACAAACTGTTGAAGAATGTTGTGGCCAAGGCCACATTGTGACATGTCGTCGTCGCAAGCGTGTCTTGTCTTGACACAGTCAGTATTTGCAATTTGTTGCATGGTTCCTCTACCTTTACTTTCATTACACAAAGGTCTTCTGTGCTTGGTTGTACGGTATAAGGTATGCTAAAGAACATCAATTCTTGATTGTTGTTAGTTTGTTTGTTAGTTAATCTCATAGTGCAATATGAGTTGCAGTTTGCAGTTGACTGCCCTGCGTAAACGTACCCATATGTACCTTACTAATCTAAACCTTATGGTCGTTTGGTCACTTCTATCATGCAAAATTAAAGTGAAAAGGGACCGTGCCATGCATTTTACGCCCCAATCATAGTTGTTGGCGTTAAGTTAACAGTAACATGGTGATGACTTTGATGACGAACTATGAAAAGGGTACTTGAGACGTCGTGCCAGTAAATGCTATAAAATGGCTTGAGTGCCGTGACCCATGGCTTTTGACCATCGCTGCTCCCAGTTGGCGGTCTGTGAAATCCCAGAATTTTGTGACGTCATTTTATAGAATTTATTCAATTTTGAACTTTTACCTAGAATGAGGGCATTTACGATAGTTTTTGTTGTTGGAACCATGCTTGTTGCGATTTCGGTAAGTTTTCATCTTGCACCGGAAACGGTTTGAACGTTTGAACTACAGCAAAGCAAGTCAAAATTATTTTTCATGGGATCTACATTTGCAGTAATTATGAATCAAACCGTTTTTCAACGATTTTAAGGAAGCAAAACCACACCCACGCCCGGCAGACGATCCATATTCACCTTTAATCAATTTCCTTAAGGATTTGCGCAAAGCACGAAAACAGCACGGAGGTCATCATTCAGGAACACGGGAAGAATCTCGGATTGAGTCAAGTGGATCCCCTTCATTTTCCAGTTCACCCAATAATGGAGAACGTGTCGTCATCAACCTTCCTCCAGGTCTATCCGTAACCACTACGTCGAGACCTGTCGATATCACCAGAGTGAATCAAGGAGTCGACACCGTTTTGCGTGGGGTTGGAAATGGGAGCCTGGAACAAATTCTTAGAGGTTCGTTCCATTTCTCCCGAAACGACAACGTTCGAAGCGTCGCCAACACGGTTCTCGATGCTATTTTCGGAGGTGGCGGCGGTGGACCAGCATTTGGCGGTGGCTCTGGAGGAGGGGGAACGAAAGATGTTCCTGCTCCAACACAATATAGAAGAGTCTAACTTTCAAATAATTCTGTGCTAATTTTATTTCAATTAAAGCTACCATCATCGATTTTTCTGTTTGTGTACAACAAAACGAAAAGATTTATTTTCAGATGTCGTTTCCTTCGTTTACTGTAACCGCAGCATATCAAATAAACTGCTTCAGATTTCGGAGTACGTACGTACATGCGTGAATTTAAGATGCAAATGCGTAATAGTGAATCTGGTGTTATAAATACAACAACAACCACAACAGTGATCGAATCAGTATAATAAGAAGCATCAAAATCAATCATGTTAAATAGAAGAAATATTATCATTATCATTATTATTAGTAACAATAACAGAAGCACTTAAAGCATTTCGTAGATTGTTTCATTCTTGAATCAAAGCCAGCATGGCAGCTTTATAATCACCGGAAGTTTCAGATTGCACTGCTTTGAACAGTGTTCGATTGTAAGTCTTTCCATAGAAGCTTTTAATATGGCCAAGATCAACTTCACACCGGGACACAATGATTCGAATGAGAGTTGGGTCGTCGGTGCCCATACCTTTCATAGCTGCTTCCAACTTGTCCGCATAGTACTGGCTTTTATTCTGGGCGCATTTTACTGTCAAATAACAGCAAAAAATTAGCGAAAGGTTTAACTTGCATTGTAACATTTGTGTCACTCTTATAATAATAGGTCTAATGAGTCCGGTCCAAATTCTAACCTATCGTCAAAATGGCAGTCTTGAGTTTTCCAGAAAATTCAGTCTTGACTGCATCTTCCAAAGATTTTCCAGAAAGTTTGTGATACTCGTCAAATATGAGACGCAATTGCATCAAAGATTGATGAGCCAAGAGGACTACGAAAACTTCTTCATCTGTGCCCCATTTGCCTTCTCCTAAAAGGGTTTTGACAAGATTTTGCTTGACAAGATAAATGATAATGTCCATCTATCTGTAAATATCTTAACTCTTAAGGGTAATTTATTATATTATTGAATGTAAATTACCGGCAGCGAACAACTTCTCAGCTTGTTGTTTGGCTTTATCCGGATAATACCCGTTTTCGTCACGAACACCCTTTGAAATAATCAAACATTAAAAAATGAACCCTTATTCACGACACGGCATTCCAAATTCCAACTCGTATGTTTCATACAAAATTGTTGCAGTTACACTTGCATTCATGGGCACGACAGGAAAAATTAATTAATTGATGTTAATAAAATTGAAATGGAAAAGGAAACAAACTCATTCCACTCACAGACGAGCTTACGGTGAGCAAAAGAATCATCAAGCTCTTGTAATCTCCAGATACTTCACTTTCAATTGTCTTTTCCAGAGATTGCCCATATTTCTTTTCATAGGCTTGAATAATCTGGAGAATCTCCTGATTTGTTCTCGTACACAAGATCTGTACATATAATAACAAATTGATAATTATAATTTCAAACCAGCCCTTTTTCTATGACATAACTTTCATGTTTGGAATAAAAATGTGACAAACTTCAGTGAGAACATCTTCATCCGTCCCCATTCCAGCCATAGCGTTGTAAAGTTCCTCAGCCAAGTATTCAACAGGAGGTTGCATCAGAGCTAAAATCAACTTCTCAAACTTTCCTCCCAGTTCACTTTTCAAGTCTTCAATCAAGTCCTGTTTTATAATTCAATAGGATTTGTAATATTGAAATTATGTAGTTGAGATTCTTTTGTTTCATACCCGTCCAAACTCTTTCTTGAATGCAGGAATCAGTTCTTGCCGTTGTGAATTTGACCTTTTCGTCAGAATGTCAACGATGACCCCTTCATCAGTCCCGAAGCCTTTCATGGCTGCCCTTAAATCCTTCGCATCTTGTGCAGCATTGAACCCCTGGAAAGGTCGTACGGTCGGCTCCTAATGTCACCAAAAGAATCATTAAAACTTTGAAAAACTTGAAGCAAAACACTGACATATGGTAATTTCGAAGAGCAAAAATACGTACCATATTTTGACTCATTATTGTAACTTGGTTTCTTTTCACAGACGGGCAATCCCGATGTCGAAACTTGAAAGGTGTGTCTGGCTGTCTGGATCTGACTGGGCTGACGAATATTGCCTGAATGACAATCGGGACCCGTTCCGTCTAAGTTTTTGGACTTGAGCCAAAAATGCAAAGATAAGAAGTTTATATGGCTTACTCTACTGTAATGTACTAGTACTGAGAAAAGTGACTCATCGACTCGGGCATGTAAATTGAATGCAGGCGGAAGTGGGAGCAACCTTCTTGGTTTGACTGACGCATTTGTTTGAAATAAGGCAAACAATAAGATGCATTCAAATTCTACAAGTGCATGTAAACTACGCTATTTTGTATGTTGTACGTCTACGTCTCTGTCTAAAAAACCAAATCGTATTTCACTTGACAACGAAATGTGAAATGATGCAGAAGGTACGAGTACGAGGTTAAAAGAAAAATGGGCGTTTTTAGTTTTTACTTATAGTTAGTGCTGTATTATATTACTATTAATTTGAGCTCAGCCAACAAATGTTTATTCAAAGCCTCATTAATTTTGAGAAGGAGTTTATTTAGCCTTCAATTCAGATACCAATTAACACACTTTGAAGAATTGTATTTTGATTGTTGAATGAAGTTTGTGACCAAGTGACGATTAATATTTTTTTATTCCGTTTTTCGGAACACGAAGAGAATTGCATTGCTTTTGGTGTCGTGAATGAATCCCAAGAATGGACGATCGATAACAACCTTTGCGTCTATCTGGGGACTGATACTGAGCGGGGTGAATATCACAGCTATAAATGTAGTACAAAAACATTTGATTAAAACTAGTATAAAAAAGAAAATACGATAAGATGGTCATGATCTGATGCACATTGTACAATCACATTCACAATTCAACCTGGGGTAAAGTGAAACTTACCAACAGTAGCAGCAGAGGCTTCCGTTCCATATTCGTCCAGAGAAAGTGTAGCTTTCTGAATCAGTTTAGATACGTACAAAGGGTTTTCTTGAGGTTGACTCGGAATTCCCGTAAAGTCTGCGTCGTCCTTCGAAAACATTGTTTTCATTCCCATCTGTAATTATTTCAAAAATTGTTTAGTTCATAAAATAAAATCCACTTTTAATTATACAGCATTAATAAAATTTGCTACAGTTTGCAAGGAATCCATTAAGTCTAATGACGATTCAATCTTGAATTTCGGCATTGTCAACGAAATGTATTTTGATTGTTCCGGAATACGAGACAACAAATCTTGCAAGGTGATGTCTTGAACGAGTTTATCTTCCACATGACGCAGACCCGTTCGGTTATTAGGGACAATGAGTACCATTCGGAACTGATCATTCGGGTTTTTGGATACGTATGGTAAAACGACCATGGAAGCATCCAGGTCAGGTAAGGTAACATAACGGAAGTGGTCATCCGTCGTCATCATGTCAACGTCAGTGGCTGCATGTTCGTTTTGATAAAATACACCCTTTCGAGTCACCCCAGGATGGAACCGCATTTCCCATGCTCCTTTGAAGTACAGTGTATTAATGACAACCATCCTAGTTTCGTTTGTCAACGATGCTTCACAAAGACATCAATTAATCAATAATCAATTTCCTATTCATTTCAAGAAATGTGGGCACTTAATGAATAAATTAATTTTTACATGGTTCAACAACTCGCTCAATTAAGTGGCGTGTCTTCCCAGAAATCCAATTATTGATTTGCTCTGCTGCTTTCTTGGATGAAAAATCCACTTGGCCGTGTGGGGCAATAAAATAACGTTTTTGCAATACTTGAAAGTTATCCGTGACATTGAATTCGCGTGCAACGTAGATTCTGTTTGCAGATTCCAGCGTGGTAAATTCAGTTGATCGCTACAAACATGGAAATGTGTTTAAAATATCGGATTCCCTTTGTTAACTTCGAACACGACATTATTACCATTTTACTACATTAAATGCAGGCTTACCTCGGCTTTTCGCAACAGATCGTAATAACCATTGAACAAGTGCTCCTCACTTGAAGGAAATTCCATTGCATTCGTAATTTCAGTCTTTGTTTTTCCTCTTGCCCCAACTTCAAGCATGGCACAAACTGTCCTCAAGCTGAATGGAGAAAATACTAGATTTTCATTGGATGAGCTTGATAGCAACTGAAATGTAAATCAGAAATGTAACAGAATTGCATTTAGTTTGTCAACGATATTGATATTTCCCGGAGTCAACCTTACTTGGTACAATTTAGTAGCGACTTCATTGTTGTTATGTGCTAATTCTTGCACCGTGTCTTCATAATCCCCTGATTTTGGTCCACTCAGATTCGCAAGCACAAAAGTTTGTGACACAATAAATGTCAACAGAAAAGGGACAAGTACCCTGGACATTTTGAACTTGAAGTATAGATCTATTATTAGTAAATGATATTCGAAGGTTATTCAGACGCTGTGCAAAATAGGAAAGCCTTGAAGAAGCATACCAGGTGATTTCACGTACCCTATTGAATGGTGATTTCTGCAATGATTTTAGTATAGTCTTCATATTCATTCGCCACTTACGTATGCATTATATTGAATGCATTATGTGTCGCAAAAAATGGCAAGGTGGTCTCGCATCGTCATTCGTCGCATCCTCATCGGCGGCGGCTCCAGTCGCCCAAACATGACTTGTTGAGCAGGTTTCCCCTTCAATGGGGATGCGATGATGATGATGAAATTTTGCATCGTTTGTATGTACTAATGCATTCATGGGAAAGACGTAATAATGTGTGTATGCCGCTGCCGCCTCAGGCACCGAATAAACTAATTACTAATGTCTCAGAAAAACATCAAGGATACTGCTACAACACAATACTTTGCTTCGCTAGATGCTTTTACAAAGTTAAGCCTTTTTTTACTAGTAACTTATTGCAAAAAATGCTATTCGCTGGATTCCACAATCCACAATATTGCAATCGTGAGGTTTCCATAAAATGAAATGAATGAATTTCAACCCGAATTTTACGACTATAATTAAAAAACCACAAAATCCTGAAAGGTCCCCCGATGACAAGGTCCGATTTGCAATTTGAGATGTATCTTGTTAAAACCATCTACTCACCAGAACCCGATTCCCTGTTGTTGTTTGCGTCTTTGCCTTTCAGTCTTTCATTCATACTCACTGCTTCTGCTGCTGCTGTCTCTGTCTTTGCAAAAAGACGATCCCATCAATATTTTTTTCCATTGAACGCACGCATGTCGAAAAAATTCCGATTCTCAACCTACGACAAGAAGAATGCAAAAAATGAAAAAGAACCCGTTTCATGCTACTGCTATCGTGCAACTGTTTGTTCATTTTGCAATTAGGAACCGATAGAGAAAAAAATTTTAAAAAAGGTTGAACAACAATCTCTAAAGAGCCTTTCATTTCATTTGTTTGTTGCATGACGTGAGAGAAGTGAGAAGAATCCCGACTTTAAGCCTGTCAATTAGTCTACACTGCAAATTACCTGGCACATCGGCCCTCGCACGTCTTGCCTTTTCGTTTCGATCTTCTTCACCATCCATCCAGAAAATGTGCAGTTTACAAATGCGTGAATTAATCCGCGTATTATGTTATCTGGTATGGTCGTATCGTCGTATGGTAGCTAAGAAATTTCAAATGTACAAATGTGCAAAATTATTTATTACAAACTTGCTTTGTCCGCTTGAAGTAAACTTGAATCATGGTTTATATTATTTGTAATAAGTATCAACAATAAATCTCTCACTAAGCGGCTTTTCCTTCATCATCTCCTCTTGTGCCATTAAATGGTAAACTGATGTACCGTACGCTTTGCCACTTTTGCAAGTCCAAGTGGAAGTGTGCAGATGCAGTTTCACTTTGCTTTTGGCTCGGCTCTCATCTCAACAAACTTTGTTCACTTTGTTGGCTGAAATTGCTTTAAAAATACTACTTTTTTCTGTGTTGTTGTTCATGTTCTCTCTTTTTTATTTACATTTTTTCCCGTTCATAATCATGTTCATATCGCTAATGGACCTTCGAACTTGTCTAATAATATTTACAACTGTTTTTTGCACTTTGCCCCATAAGAGTTTCCGCTGTTTGTTGTAGCAGCAGCAGCTTTCTTTTCACATTTACTATGAGATAATTCGTCAAGAAAAATCGCATAACGAGCAAGAAATTGTCATGTTCGAGTGAGAAAATGCATTAATAAATTTTGCATTATTTGGTTCTGAGTCTTCTGAGTTTTCAGATTTGCACCTTTCATTTCTGCTTTTGTGTCTTTTGTGTGAACAGTTTCACTACGAAAAATCATAAAATTATGGACTTTATTTTTGCGTTTTTTGCAACATTGATTGGAATCATCACAATATTTGAGTTTCCAGGTACAAATTCATTATTTATACATTTTTAGTAAACACACTTTGATATTGATTGTAGGATTTCATTGATGTTGACGAAATTAAAGGTGTTTCGAGTCAATTTGCGAGCACAGCATGTCGAATGCGAGAATTTCGGTGTTCCAGCGGTGCGCATCAGTGTCTTCTCCAGAAAGACGTTTGCGACGGTGTATGGGATTGTGAAGATGGTGAAGATGAAGGAAATCATCTGTGGAACTGTACAAAAACTAACTTTCCAATGGACTGTCGGTAATGCTGAAAGTCTAATCTAGTCTTGTTCCTTAGCCATTTACAAAGGTATCAAAATGAACAATGTACTTCGTAATTTATTTGACAGCGTTGGTGAAATTCGCTGCAGTTTCGGAGGCTGTGTTCCAATGAAATCTGCATGCGATGGCACATTTGATTGTTGGGGTGGATCTGACGAAGCTATTGAAAACTGCGCTGGGGCGTAAATGAATTTTTCATGTCCATATTACAAAGCTTATTGGTTAATTATGACAATGACAACCTTGATTTCAAAAATCACATTTTGCACAGTCGACCAGTGATGCCTCGACCATCCGTTCCGGATTCAGTTCGGTTATCCTCTGATAAAAGAATTGTTCCAATTTCTGGGCTGCCACAGTTGAAAAATGCATGCCGTTACGCTGAGTTCCGCTGCACAAGTGGGGACAAATGCATTCTTCTTGACAAAGTGTGCAATGGAGTTCGTGATTGGTAACCCAATTAGGATTATAATGAAGTATATAGTACAATTTATTAAATATACGATCCTTTCAAGTTAATTCAAAATAAGCAAAATCTTGCAGTCCAAACGGTGATGACGAACTTGGGAACTCACAATGGAATTGCAGCGTACCTTCCAGTGCAGTGAAATGCCAGTAAGTTTTATTGTAATTTTGATTTAATGTAATATGATTCTTTAATTAACTTCATGAAATGGAACAGGAAAGGAGAATTCCGATGTCCTTTGGGTGGTTGTGTCAAACGAGGAAAGAGGTGCAATGGAGTTGCCGATTGTAAGTTCATTGTAAACGTCTTACTATGCATAGCATAATAGCATTGGTCTTTAAAAACTCAAAGAAGTGCAATAATAATTAACATCCAATCTTCATTGTCATTCTACTAAAGGCTGGGGTGGAATGGATGAGGACATCATATTCTGCTCAAGCACGTAAGAAAATGTACTTTTTATTATAAGTTCAAATTTTCATAACGATGTGTTGATACGTTGATAGCTTTCGGTTTCAATCTTTCATTTCATAGACGTCCATTCGTTGTAATTTAACTGAAAGATGGACTGTCTACAAATTGTCGCTCATGAAACAACTCAACAAACTGATGCAATTCACAATAATCAATAATAATCAATAATAATCATACGCCCAGTCTCACTTATTATTATTATATACGTGTGATTTCATGCGATTCCACTTTGACAATATAAAATATATAATTATTAATAAAAGCTCTTGTTATTTATATCATAGTTGTTGTCAACTATATAAAAATGTTATTTTTACAAATTCAGTTGGTCGTTTATCGCTGTTCATTAAATTGACGAGTTGGAGTTGATGAAGTTTCATGAAGCAAATCGTGAGGGTCCGAGTACCCAAATATAGTTAAACGGGGATACCAAATGGTAACATGATTACTGTTTCTATTGTTGCCTCTAATTACCCTTTCCCTGTTGCTGCTGCGTTCTTGGTTCGAGCATTCATCTTTGTTCGAGAAAGGGCGGTAGCTCCAGAATTTCGGGTAAGCAGTTGTCAGTTCCTGAAAGAAATTCAACTCGCACTCAATTCATCCAACCCGCCATGAGAACTTTAAGTATACAAACTTACGAATGTTTCATTATGTTTCTTTGAAATAAAAATGGTGTGTTTTCCTTTCATCCATTTCTGTTCAAGTTTTTTGACTAATTTTGTATCGCCCCAGTCAGCGTTTCTGAGCACGGTTCCCACTGTCCAATTTTCAATTTGAGGATCCAGAATGTCAAGGTCGTCCAAAGAATCAGCCTCACTCACGCTAGTGTTCAACCTCATTAAATATATAGATCCAGTTAACGAAAACATTCAACAATGTAGGGTTTGGCTAAAGATTTTACTGTAGATGACTCTTACCATGATTTCACTCTATTAATTCCAAGTCCATTTAGAAAGCTTTGAAGTTCAGGCTGACTGAGACAACTGGACAAGTTCATTTGAGGATAGTAATAAATATTGGAGAGACACACTTCTCCGGACGTGGAATTGTCTCCAGAATGCTTCAAACACAAAAACATCATAATAAAAAAAACAGAAGTAAGAAAAACTTCTTTATCGTTAAAAATGAATTTTAGTACCACTCGAGGTTCAAATGTCCAAGTGGTGTCATAGGTGCACTCTGTCATGAGAATGTCTCCTTGCAATATCCTCCTTGGGGGTGACAATAAACGTGGCTTTTGGTAATTGAAATCGACGTTGTCATCCTTTTCAACAAAAGTTCGTGTTTAGTATACAATCGTTCGAAAACGCGTATTAGGTATTTTAAAATGTTCACCGAAACCAAGGGTGCCAGTTCACGTCCTCTTCGAATATGACGCAAACGCACTTTCCGTCCAGCGTTGTTCGTTTCAAAAGTTACATGACTTACAAAGATTCCGTTTTTTGGAAATTCCTTTCACAAACCATGGTTTTTTAAACGTTTACTGCTATTCAGGTGGGTTTAATGCATGTAAATATATTGATAGTTTGAGGGGTTACGTTTTTGGTGACACTCGACGGACAAAAAGCAACGGTGGTGAAAGCAGTCGCTTGAGCTGGAACGACATGAAATGGAGACGATTTATTTCCGATTTGCAAAACTCCCCCTGTTTCTTTCGACCTCTTCTTACTTATTAGGAAAAGTCTCAATTTGAGATTGTCATCAGTCGTATTCGTACCTGAGAGTGAGAATATATTGTGATTTTAAAACTAAATGGAAAACTTGTTCATTTACATTAACTATATGCGATTTATTATTAAAACCGTTACAGTGTTGATCGGAATCCGCATTTATAAATAAACAATCAGAGAATGGGACCTCAATTCCTTCAGGAAATACCATCCCTTAATTAAAAACAATATTTTATAATCCATGCGTTTTAAACAACTAAACATCCTATCCTTCATAATATATTATGAAACACTAAATGAAAATTAATTATCATGGACTCACCATCATTTCCTGGACCGATTGAGAAAACCAAACGACAGCATGTGCGAAGGTCATTCATCAGCTCATTTCTCAGTGTGGCATTGGCATTACAATTACAATCACAATTGCAAGAGTAGAAAAATAAACGTCGGTAGGATTTTCTACCTTTGTTGTCAATAATCTCAAACTG
The DNA here is from genome assembly GCA_019776145.1 of Harlomillsia oculata. Taxonomy (NCBI): domain Eukaryota; kingdom Metazoa; phylum Arthropoda; class Collembola; order Entomobryomorpha; family Oncopoduridae; genus Harlomillsia; species Harlomillsia oculata. The sequence continues at coordinate 12,746 of JABASF010002475.1, forward strand.
AGAAAAAACAGTTTTGTCGTAACATAACAGATAACGAGATAACACAGATTAATATTAATAATTTAATATTGTAATATACAATATATTGTTATGTGTTATATTATATGTCATCATTTGATTACATACACCATTGATGAACATTCCTTTGAATTTCGTCTCGTTCCAGAAATTAAATCCAAAATTTTGACTTGATGCATTCCATAAATGGCACTCCGGTTCCTTGGATTTGGATAAATCCGGAACTGTTAATTCAACAGTTTGCACACTCCGGTGCGGCTTTACATGGTCACGCCGCATGACTTCGTTGGTTTTTAAATAAACACTTTGTTCTCCTTGTTCATTGCTAATGTGCTTTTTAATCTTGAAGATTCCATCGACAGTTTGAGGATCTTCGTCATTCCATGCATAAATTAATTTTAAGGTGTTTTCCTAAAATGAAATATTGGATCATAACTTCATATCATAACACATGCGATGACATGAGTAACGCCTCCACCCCTAATGAACTTAAAACAGAATTCAAGTCCCGTCCCCGTCCCACAATGCCTAGAAACTAGAAACATTATTACCGTAACATGAAAATCCTGTTTGTCACAAGTATTCCAGCGTCTTCGAAATCGAATCTTTGTCCGGTTGTTCTTCTCACTTGCATGGAGCAGTTCGTAGTCATTAGACACATCCGGAAGCGGAGTCGTGGTTCCCACAGCGTACATGTCTTTCAAATGACCACCTTGACTATCGACCCATCCGACGACGATGTCACTTCCTCGCATACCGCCCTGAGGTGAAAAACCAAGGGCGACATATCCCGTTGTCTTCGCACTCATTTCCACCATGAACCAATCTGAGTCTCTGTTGAACCACTTCATGATGAATCCATTGTTTAGGGCAAGTCTATTGGTCCACTTGATTGATGTCGTAGACGATTGATGATTTTTCAACTCTACATTGAGATTACAATTGACACTGTTGACACAAATAGAAATGGCAATCAAACAAAGTTTCCAGCAGTCATAATTCGCTTTCCATGCAGATGACACCCTTCGACTATCTCCATTGGAGACACCAATAATTCTCTTTAATAACTTTTGTGCGAAGGCGAAGCGTTCCGTGTTCCATTGTGACCACTGCGCAACTGTATTACATTTTTCAACAATATGCGACGGTAAAGGTAAAATGCAGCGTTATCGAGTTTTTATGGAAAAAATTCAATAGTATATGCATATAAGAACTGTGTCCATCAACAATACAGTAATGTCCCATTGCCATTGCGTCCAGTCGTGATGGGTGTGGACCAAATTCTAATGTGCAGTGTAGCCTTCGACTTTTAACAAAAACAAGGACAAGTTATGTATCCCTTTGGCAGCTCTGGTAGCATGGAAGATTCTACAGATGAAAATGTGTACTTTAATGATGTGATCCATTTTATCCATTCATTATCCATAGAATTAACTCGTTGTTGTCCATGTTCCATCGATCAGTTATTTGTGAACAAAGTCCGTAATTCAAAGAAAATCATGTACATTATGCGACAATACCTTCCCAGTCAAAGATTTCTTACATTTTTGCTAGCATAAAGTTATAAGGCGCAATTTGGTTGATGGTAGATATAAATGTAGTGAACACTGAGCATAGGCTGACACAGGATTAACGACTTGCGACACGACTACTACAAACTGGTTTTCAAACGTGGGGATTTCGCAAGAAAGAATGAGTCTGAGGCTAGACAAATTAATTAACACGGCATCAAAAAACGAAAGGATCTGGTGGTGGTGGGACACACAAGTTGTGAACAAAGGACTGGCATCAACATCGACAAATGTTGTCTTAGACATCATTTTACTGTTTATTTATAGTCTTC
>JABASF010002476.1:0-14604 GCA_019776145.1 Harlomillsia oculata
CCTAAGATCCTCGTTTTTTATTTGGTTCTGTCCTGTTCTAAATGTGACTCTTATTTGAATTATATTACATAGAAATTGTCACATGTCACAAAAATCTCCAGCTAACGCTATGAGCGATGCAATTGTGCCCCTGTCTTTAAGCTCTGTGTTCTCACTTTTTGAAAAGTGTACTACCATGAGTTACTCGTATCAATCGTATCAAGGATTATTTTAATTAATAATTACAATTAACTGCTTTCATAAGCACTAAAATTGCAAATTTTAAGGTCACTTTAATTTATTAAAGTATAAAAGGAAAATATTAGAGTAGTAGTTATATAATGTATATAGTTCAAAATTTCAGTTTTTTTGTGAAAGAAAGTGTATTTTAAAAATTAGGAGTCAATTTCAATTTAGTGGAATTTGACGCTTTCTTTTTCAAAATTTTAGAAAAATAGGGTATCAAATGAGGGCAACCAATGCACCTGCAGTGAGGTCTTGGCTAACTGTGCTTTTTTACTCTGTCTTTTTGTGCTGCTTGATTCAAGTGTGTTTTGGAGTCAGTTCAACAAGAGGTAAGAACTCCAAATGTCATCAAATCCGTCCTGTTGTGTCCATGTCTGTTTCCAAGCTGCTCGTGTCTTTATAGTTAAATTATATCAATTCAACACAAAAAATTAGGCAGATTATTATTTATTTATCTGAGAAATTTCTGAGAAAAGAGTTTTGTAGTATTTTGGTAGTGTAGCTTCTTGGATTTCTTCATTATTAGGGTTATGACAACTAAAATCCTTAAATTAATAAATGTTTATGTGTGAAGTGTGAACGAGTCTGTTTCTTGTGGCGTCTCATTATGTGTCACGTGTTCACACTAAAAAAAACTGTCACACTTGTCTATATTTCTTCTTCTGTCTCTCTGTCTCTTTTCTGTCCTGTTTATATGATTTGTGTCATCTTATTCACGTACGTAATCCTGCATTACGTATAGTAGTAATTTCACTTCTCTGCTCCTATAATTTTGACAGAATTTCCATGAGCAAAAACTCACTTTTACTAATTTTAAAATATTATATTAGATTATAATATCTTATCATGCAAGTATGTATAAATTCATATGATTCCGTAGCTAAAAGTTGATTGAAATGATTGTATGGAAATGATGCTAAAAAATTGTGGGGTTTTGATTAATAGTCGAAGTGGCGTGGTTCGCGGTCGCGTGGTGACTCCAAATGGAAGTGGACTCATGGGTGTTCGAGTGTCGAGTAGCTCTCCATTAGAAATACAAGGCGGCTTCACCTTGACTCAAGAGGATGGTTCTTTCGACTTAATGGTCAATGGTGGAGGAGCCGTCACTTTGCAGTTTGGTCGAAGTCCATTCAATGGACAAAGTCGCACTATATTCGTTCCATGGAATGAGGTTAGTCCCTTTGTTTTGAAGTGCCGGTCGTCCTGACAAGGTCTTCACGACGTGAGAAAAGAAGGGTAGGCAATTATTCACAAACTGCATTTTCTTGTTTTCGTAGATTGTCATCATAGATACTGTGATAATGGGTTCCACGGAAGACAAAGTCATTGTGCGGGGTCAAGCTTGCGACTCACATGACTACGAAACAATGAAACCCGTCGTTCTCGCGACCTGGAAGCATGGCTTTCAAGGAGATTGTCCGGAAACGAGCGCCATTCTCATTGAGTCTCAAGCTGTACAAGAAAGTATCAAGATTCCAGGAACTGACCTACATCTCATGTACCACAGTTCCAGAACTCCAGGTTACTTGTCTACTATTAAACTACAGCTGACTTCCGACAGCATTCCACCAACTTTGAAACGAGTTCATCTTCGAATCACCATCGAGGGAGAATTGTTCGAGAAAGTTTTTGAGGCGGATCCAGGAATCAAATATACTTTTTCATGGAAGAGACAAAACATTTATAAGCAACGGGTCTACGGAATCACTACAGCTATTGTCAAAGTGGGTTATGAGTATGATAACTGCGCCAGCATTATTTGGAATGTTCAGAGCACCACATTGTCTGGTGACGACATGAGCATTTCAGAAATCGGAGGATGGAATCTCGACATTCACCACAGGTACGTTTCATGCAAAAACTTTGGACAATGATTCTCAAGTGTCATAGAGTACTACACTTTGTTTGAGTACTTTTATACACTTGGAATATGGAATACACAACTTTTCTTGTATGTATATTTGGCGCATAGTTTTATATTTTCATACTGCTTCTCTTGTTCGCAGATACAACTTTCACGAGGGAATCATTCAGAAAGGCGATGGATCCAATATCTATTTAAAGCATCGTCCAAGAGTTATTTTAACAACGATGGGAAATGGGTACCAACGGTCACTGGACTGTGGGACTGAATGTAATGGCGTTGCTGTGAAACAAAAGCTTCTGGCTCCCGTTGCCCTCGCAGCTGCTCCTAATGGAACATTGTTCGTTGGTGATTTCAATCTGATTCGAAGACTCAATGTGGATGGAACTGTGCAAACCATTGTGAAGCTGAAGTAAGTGGATGAAAGTAGAGCCTTGAGTTACATGCGTCGCTACTCGTAGTATACAATAGTTGAGCCCGGATATTTGACATGGAACAATTTTGCTATGTACTTATTTCAGTGCAACTCGTGTGTCCTACCGCTATCACATGGCTCTAAGCCCTGTGGACAATACATTGTACATCTCGGATCCCGAGTCCCATCAAGTGATTCGTGTTCGTTCTGTAGAGGATGTAGAATCCCCGGAGCAAAACTGGGAGCCTGTTGTTGGATCCGGAGAAAGATGTCTTCCTGGAGATGAAGCCCATTGTGGAGATGAAGCCTTGGCTCGAGACGCTAAGTTGGCTTATCCAAAAGGAGTAGCCGTGAGCTCGGACAACGTTGTGTATTTTGCCGATGGAACCAACATCCGCAAAGTGGATCGAGACGGTATTATCTCTACGGTCATAGGAAATCATCAGCAAAAGTCTCACTGGAAGCCCATTCCATGCGAAGGAACCCTTAAAGTTGAAGAAGTTCATTTACGATGGCCCACGGAATTGGCAGTGAATCCTCTCGACAACTCTCTTTACATCATCGATGACCACATGATTCTGAAACTCACAGACGACAATCGCATACGCATCATCGCAGGTCGCCCATTCCACTGTCCCATTCCAGCTGGAGGATTCGACCCTGACTTGGCTACACATGCAGCTTTAATAAGCCCACAGTCCATGGCATTTGCACCCAATGGAGACCTTTTCGTTGCTGAATCCGATTCTCAACGAATGAACCGGGTGCGGCTTGTTAAAACTGATGGAAAAATTTCCCACTTTGCCGGAACAGAGTCGAAATGCAATTGCTTGGATAGAGGATGTGTATGCTTTGAAGAGGATCACTACCTTGCAGCAACGTCCAAATTCAACACAATCAGTGCTGTGGCAATGTCACCCGATGGTGTTTTGCATATTAGTGATCAAGGAAATTACCGCATTCGATCAGTCATGGCCTTGATTCCGCAGCCAACCTTGACAGAATCCAGACAATATGAAATCTTTTCGCCAGAGACTCAGGAAATGTACATTTTTAATCGGTTCGGTCAGCATGTGTCCACAAAAAATATCGTCACTGGAGAAACCGTCTACATGTTCATGTACAACGTTAACATGTCTAATGGAAAACTTAGCAGCGTTACGGATGCAGCCGGAAACAAAATACAGATTCTGAGAGATTATTCGCTAGCCGTCAAGACGATCGAAAACAGCCAAGGTCACAAGTTCAACTTGAAAATGTCTCGAGTTCGCTGGCTTCAAGAATTTAGTACCCCCGAAGGATTCAACTATACTTTTGATTACTTCGGCGCTCAAGGGCTCATTAAGAGTCGACGAGATAGTTCTGGACGTAGCTCCGTGTACTCCTACGATGAGTTTGGACGTCTAACCATGGCGGTCAGCCCCACCGGACAAGTAGTCACATTTAATTTTGATCTAAGTCAGAAAGGCGCATCTGTTAAAGTTTCCAGAGACCAAAACCTTCCAGAAACCGTATTGATCAAAGGTTCCTCAGTCTATAAGCGCATTGGTATGTAATCATAGTATTTTCAACATAATAATTAATGCTATCCTCATTAGCAATTCTGCAACGTAAGATTTTGAACTGTTCGTAGGCAAACTAGACGACACTACATCAGTCCATCCTGACGGAACTGTTATTCGACTGTACCCTTGGTCCCAAACGGTGACCACTGAAACAGTACCGTACAATCTTCTTGGTGATATTAGTCCAGTCTTGAGCGACAGCTTCCCTGTACCTGGTAAGCAGAAGACAGAAATTGCGGGTGACCTGGTCAATCGTGTAGAATGGCGATACGTTGCTCGAAAAGAAGGTCGAGGGAAAAATAAACAGATTGTGCAAGTCGACAAGAAAATGAGAATAAATGGGGAGAACATCTTAATGGTCGAATATGATCGTGAGAGCAAATCTGAGTTAGTCTTCATTGATGATCGAAATGAAATTCTCAATGTTTCATACGACCGATCTGGAAAGCCGCTTCGATGGACTCCCGGGTAATTTTTAATTACCAACAATGTGCTTTTACTTGTTTTTTAAAGTGATTTTTATATAACGTGTCTTTCTATGTTTGTAGCCACGGATTTGCTCCTGTTGAACTGGAATACGATCGGTTCGGCCGACTTACTGGATGGAAATGGAGTGATTTGACAGAAGCGTACGAGTACGATAGGTCTGGTCGCCTGTTTAAAATTCTGTCTGCCGACGGCACGAGTCTAACCTTAACCTTTAAGGATGAAATGGTGATACAGGTATGTTGTGTTATGAGATTCAAAAAGAAATAGATGAATGAGCATATAGATGAAACGTTAACTCATAATTCATAATTGTTACGTAGCCATCCAAAATGACAACGGCCGGTGGAAGTGACTACCTTCTGGAATACGACAAGGCAGGAGCATTCCAGAGCCTAACGACTCCACGTGGTCACATTCATACATTCGGTATCTCCACTTCAATTGGAGTGTACGAGTATCAGTACAAAGCACCGAGTTCGAGGGATGTTTACAAGGTTCAGTACAACGACTTGGGACAAATCCTGTCGATTGTGTATCCTGCTGGATCGCCGTCTGGCAGAGTCAATTACGTTTACAATAAATCAAGACGACTTGAGGCAAGTGTTGCAGGGCTCCGCTCCGCACGTTTCTCATATCAAGAAACAACTGGGCTATTGAAAATTGCCGAAGTGTCACAGTCATCCTTTGAAGTCAAAGTGGAGTACAAGTATCATGGTGGAGTGATGAAAGAGCAGAGAGAAAAATACGGCACCAAATCCGGACTTGACAATGTTCACTTGAAGTTCCAGTATGATGGCAATGGGCGGGTCTCAAATGTGGAGGCAGAAGTGAATGGAAAATCCTTGCAGAGTCTGAGTGTTAAACAGTCACAAAACACAGGATTGCTGGAGAGTATATCGGATCTGAATGTTTTCCAAAGCCAAAGTGGAAATAGCTTTAACCGATCCGTGATTCAGGATAGCGCAAAACTGTTTTTCAGGACCATTGATCGGGACAGTGTTGGAAGGATCAAACGTATTACTGTCAACTTGAAAGGATCGGACGTATACTCACTCGACATTGAATACGATTCAAAAGGAAAAATCAAACATCGGAAAATGAACATTGGTCGCTCGGCATACGCAGATAATCTTGTGTATGACGCTGACGGTCATGTGTCTGAGGTCATGGGATCGGGTAACTGGAAGTATGTGTATGACGAAAATGGAAACGCCATTCAAATTGTGGAACAAGGAGAAAAATCATCTTTAATATACGACTCAGGAGATCGAGTCGTTGGGGTTGGGGAACTCCTTCGCTACACTTACGATCACCGTGGCTTTTTAGTTCAGCGGGGTAATGAGAAATTTCAGTATGATGACAAAGGTTTGCTGCTCGCCGCTGTGAAAAAGGATCAATTCAAAGTCTGGTACTTTTACGACCACTTGGACCGACTGGTTTCTTGGAAAGATGATCGTGGAAACGTCACTCAGTTTGTGTATGGAAACCCAGACACGCCAAATCTCATTACACACGTGCATTTCCCGCTGACAGGAAAGCACTACGTTTTGCTATGGGACGACTCGCGTGGAGGAAGTCATTTAATCGCCGTGTTATCTTCGGATGCACAACGTTACTACGTGGCGTCAGATCAGAATGGATCACCATTGGCACTGTTGAATGTACACGGATCCGTAGTTAAAGAATTGCACAGGACGCCGTTTGGAAAAGTTATTCGGGACACGAATCCTGAATTGTACTTGCCCATTGATTTCCATGGAGGAATTGTGGATCGTCATACCGGAATTGTCATTATTGGAGGTAGAAGACCGTATGATCCGTCCATTGGTCAATGGATGGTACCCGCTTGGTTGGAGTTGCCATCCTTGTTCCGACGTCCTACAGACATTTTCACCTACAGATATGCACAGAATGATCCTATAACACCGAGAAATCCTTTGGCTGAAACACACATGACTCGTCTGGCTTCGTGGTTGCTTTTGTTTGGCTATGATCTTGGTACCAAGATATTTGGGCAAGATTACATCAAGCCATTGAATGTGGATCCGATGATTGATCCAAAGGGCTTCTTGTCCCCAGAATTCGGAGCAGTGACAGGGCTGGATTGTATGGCCAATACCATCACTTCAGGATTCAAAAATCTTGGTTTCGGACGAGAATCTCGTTTAGTATCCAGGGACAAGATGTTGACGCTGGGAGAGTCAACTATGATGAATCGAATTGCCTACAAACGAACTGCCTTTGGTCCGGGACTATTGGTATCAAGGATGGACAATGGCAGAGCTCTCGTATCAACAGTAGAAAACTCTGTAGTACAAGGAGTCATCACTTCCGTGTTGAATGGATCCCTTTTCATTGACTATCGATCAACTCACCAAAACACTTTATTCTTCGTGAAGGACAATCCACACAAGTTAAGAGACGACATGGAAGAGCTGAAACGACTTGGAGGCCTTTTTAACATTTCCGTTCACGATGCTGAAAATGGCATTAAGGTTTGTCCTTTGATGTTTGTGTCTCACATGACCCCGTTCATGTAATTCAGTCATTGTGGCTAGTGAACTAATGAGCTAAAGACATGTTTTGCAAATTTGCTGTTTCAATTTTGCAGGAACTACGTTTGGGGAGCGGTGAGGTGAGCGTGGCTGTTCGTTACGGAACAGACGTTGAAGAAGAGCAGAGTCGCTTGCTGAAGCAAGCACATCGACGAGCTATCGAGCGTGCATGGGAAGAAGAGAAGCACTACATATCCTTGGGGTTGGATGGACGACGTGGCTGGACTGAAGAAGAACGCGAGCAGATTCTCGCCAAAGGTCTTGTCCACGGCTACCGTCCCGCAGACCTCTTTTCCATCCACAAGTTCCCTCAACTGGCTGATGACCCAAGTAATGTCGTCTTCCACAAAGACTCTAGACGTAAGCGTCGAAAGAGCAATAAACGACATCAACAACCCCATTGATTCCATTCCCTATCGACCTGACCTGAGCTTCTTCAAAAATCGCTCCAGAAGACGTGTTGCGCCATTTCCATATTTTGTCTCTCACCTGCTCCGTCGAAACTAGCCAATACTATTTGATATACCACGGTACTATACTCAAACTCCTGGCCCTTTAGAGATATGAATTGAAATATCCTTTTCTACTACGCTTTCTCCACTGGAATTTCTTTTATACGCGGCAACCACCTTTCATTCTCATCGTCAACAATTCCTCGTACCGCGAGAATGACCTGTGAAACTACTATTGCGTAGTCGATTGCTCTTCTAGCCAACTTTCTCTGTCTAAAAAAACAAAGCTGCCAACCATCCGTATTTCATACGAAGAAAGAAAAGAGCGAAAAAACTATCATTGTCTTCGATTCTTGTTGTTGTCGTCCGTTCACAACTGCAGCGTTCATTTATACTACTTCCGTTGAACACAATTTGTCAAGGCTTATTGTTGTTAAATATATAGATGATTTGAGGACATTCGGATTCCTCATTGTACAGGGTATATCCCCCTAATTCCTATGCTCCCTCAAAACAATGTATCACTCCAGAAACTGTCTTTCTCCTTCGTGAACGCCTTAGAGTTTCTCTCATGTTTTATAGCTTTAACAGCCCTATTTGTAATTTACAATAGTAGAATTTTTGCAAAATTCTCGTTGGGGTTTATACTTTTAAAAAGAAAGTTAGGTACTCTAGTCTCGGTTTGCAATTGCAGACGATACATTTTAATTTCTGGTTATATATAACATGTACTAACTATATAATTAATAATTACTATTATAATTACTATACTACAAAAAACGTTGATATTAGATAAGTAATAACACTAGGTTTTGAATATGTACACAATTGAATACATTTTAGGATTTATTCGTCTGTGCCATATATATTTTATGTGTCAATCTTAGTGATACGGGAGTGTAATTTAATTATAAGTTATATTGTTAAATTGTAATAAATACCGGTATACCAATGTACAGTACTTCAAATTATACAATTAAAGATAGAGAACGTGTTTTATCTGAAAAAGTGTGTGTTTTCCCTGTACATGTAAAATGTAAGATTTCAAAACGAAGGTAAAAAAAATCAGACCGAAATGACATTAAAGCTTGGATTTTCCCCAAGTTGTACAAGGTATAAAGATTCCAATAATTATGAGAACAATAGAACAACTGTCCTTTGTTAAGTATGGCAAACGTTTCACAATATGACTATGATGGTTTCTTTTGATTATGACGCAAAAAGAATGTATGAAATGAAAACAATGCGTCGTATATATATAAAAAGGATGCAAATATCATGCACGAAAAAAGTGTTGTACTAGTGTGAAAGGGAGTAATTTTTCTATTATTGCCTGTGATGTTTTTTGAAATGCCACGTAAACGTAAAAGGATTGATGAGCATGACCCACTCAAATTCCACATTCATGTTCCATGAATGGTTGTTAACCTGTTGATTGAATAGTAAATTCAAGTAATCTCCCTTGGAGGTCTGAGCCAAAAAATGTTAATTCCGGTCCCGTCCCTTTGATTGACAACGAAAAGGAATCGTCATCGTCCTCATCATCATCGTGAACACAGTTTAACTATATAATCAAATTGAGCAATAAAAATGTTTAGTATGACGAATCTCTGAAATTAAGAAGGAATCTCCGACATCCCAATTTTTGCAATCCGGAGACATTCCATGTTGCCCAACCAAAGGATGATGAAATGATGATGTAATTGGGGGATTGTGAGAATGTTAAATCATTGTCTTGCCCTAATAATTTGAGTGGTGCGAATCAATCCCAGTTTTTGTGTCCTACGTAAACTATACATTAAGTGAAAACTGTACTATAATGATTATTACTAAATGTCAAAATTGTGGACTGCGTTTGTGCGTGTTTTGCTACTGTGTACAACAAACTGTATATAACAACATGACTGTAGATTTGTGAATCCCTGGAACCATGTGTGTGGATGTGAGTGACTGATGTGAGGATGAGTGCACTTTCAAAATTGGCCATAAGACAAAAGACTCTGGGATTTTAATTGTAACCAATTGTTAGTGCAAAATATGAAACTATTATTCTGTACTTGTTAAAATTCCATTTTAGATCATAAGCTTTCTCCCTATTCTCCTCTCTGGAAGTCACCTCAACTTTTGAATGAAGATCACATACAACAGAGAAACAATCGTTACACTTAATAAATGCATCCTGACTTTCTCCAATGAACCTATTACGTTTCATAAATTACAATGTAGAACAAAACGTTTGGTGGAACAACTCAGAACAAATTCTCACCTCACTCAAAAGAAAACAAGGAGTACTTAATTTAATACTAAAAACGAATCTTATCATTGATTTATACTAATCAACCAAGAAACCGATAATTGCATGTATATAAATATAAATACTGTAAAGAATTGAACGGTGGATGTCCATTTGTTTGCCGGAATTCCCAAAGTAATTAATGCCATCAAACTTAAAATATATGACTTTATGCCCGTTTTTAACGAGATTGTCATTAGAGTTGTAATAGAAAACTATACTGTACAAGTAAACGTAAAAATATGTAAATGTCTTGTAGTTGTACTGAAGCGCAGTCCTCCATGTTCTATGTTTCCTCAAAAATATCAAAAAATTATTGAGTGACTAGGAAATAACTTTATAGACTATACTGAAATGAAAAATGAAAAAATAACCTTTGTCTAAAAGTCAAAAAAGGATATTGGTTAATTTATCCTAGTGGATTCTAAATAAAAAGGTATGTAACCGGGCATTGTAGTTGTCCATTTTTTGTCCATGTTTCACCCAAAAGGAAGGATAAAGCCACATCCTTCTACAACATATTATGAATGATTATTAACAATAAAATCTAAATATTACGAAAATTCAATTTGACTCTTGCTCCTTGAAATTATTTATCATCAAAAATGAAATTCATGTTCACCGGCATCAATTTTTTAATTCTGTACTATATGATACTAAATGTAGTATCAACTTTATTTCTGGATTTCTTAGTCATTATAGTCAGTTTGTACATATCGGATAATTAAGATTATAATAACACTAAAATTACCGTCAAGATAAAACTTATGGGGTTTTTAAAATATTTGAGACCCATGCACAAACATCGCTCTTCACACCGGAAGTACTTTTACACTAACTAAGTCATTTGTTGTACTCCATTGTTTTTACGTAACTACGCACATAGAGACGCTAAAATCACATATTTATTCATTAGTTTCGTTTATCAGTATCAAATATGATACGACAGTATTTATAATGATATCATACTGTAACAACAATGTAATATAGCAACAGTAATATAATAGTTCATTAATTATTACGTTAAAAACGATATAAAACAGTAAAATTGGGTTATGCTGTTATGCTCCACACTCAAACTTATAAGTTATTTAAATTACCGTGCATTACGCTGTATAATCACTAAAATGACTTCCAATCCGAACGTTTCGTCTATCATTTTTGTCCGCGCTAACTCATGTTTCACGTTTACTAGTTGAATGTTTCATGTGATAACGAACTAAAGTTTTCCATTAACTTAATAATGAGCTGCTGGGCGGAAAAACCGGACACGGTCCGTTGCTAAGGGGTCAAATTGGTAACTATAGGTCAATTTTCTGGGATTTCTTAAGGGGGTGAATCGGCGAAGTAAAAATTAAATGTCACCCAAAATTATATTTATCGATACGTGTAAAATGACCAAGTAGTCTAAGGTGGGAAGTGAAAACACCTCTTGACTACTTGGTCATTCAGAGCCGGCAAATTCATTCGAGAGTTAAATTCACTAAATGAATTTTTGAATTGACGGCTGTTTGAATTTTTTGAAACTTTTTTTATTTGAATATGCTGTAAAATGTAATCATTTCATGTTTAGTAATTTAACAAATACAAATAACACAACCTTTTCAGGATTTTCTATCTTTCTACCGGTGACATCCCCAAAATGAAGTTGCAATTATAAATAGTATGTTTGGGTATGTTTGGTATAGACTCGGTTGGGGTAAAGCAAACGGGACCCCTGATGAAAAATTTTTTTTATTTTTGTAATCGATAGCCGACATCCAGAAACGTCTAAATACGTATTTTGAGATAAAAATTCGCAAAATTTTGAAAAACAACTTGCAAAACTTTTCAAGCACATGTTCGCTAAATGTTAAAAAAATGGGAAAATGTTGAAAAAGTTGCAAAAATGTTTTCATCGACTCCTAACCTCAACAATAAATTGTTTAAAAGCATGAGTAGCACTTTGTGAAAAAATGTCGTTAAATACGGAATTGCAAGTTTTTCAAAATTTTGCGATTTTTTATCTCAAAATCTGCAATTTCAAATTCCATGAAACTTAGTATTTAGACGTTTCTGGATGTCGGCTATAGATTAAAAAAATTAAAAAAAATTTTTCATCAGGGGTCCCGTTTGCTTTACCTCAACTGGGCCATTTTCAGGACTCAAATAGACAACAAATTGTTTAAAAACATGAGTAGCACTTTGTCAAAGAATGTCGTTAAATACGGAATTGCAAGTTTTTCGAAATTTTGCGAATTTTTATCTCAAAATGTGCAATCTCAAATTGCCTGAAACTTAGTATTTAGACGTTTCAGGATGTCGGCTATCGACTAAAAAAATATAAAAAAATTTTTCATCAGGGGTCCCGTTTGCTTTACCCCAACCGGTGAAGAGTTAAATGGGACAGAAACTGAAAAGGGGCAATGGTGGCTTTGCCCTTTTTCCATGGTCAAATTCCAGCCTGCTTCAAGCTGGGACGCGCTGAGTTTTCACAAATCGATTCAACTTTGACCTGACCTCATGACTATACAGTTCACTTTGACAAAAATTCATGGGTCAAATAGAGGTCAGCAGAGGGTCTCCTGATTGGAAATAACAGAGATTTTGCTGTCCTCGACTACCATAAAAGTATTTTTCCTTGTTAGTAAAATTGAATTTGAATTAGGATTTTGAATTAGCAAAGGCAATGAACTTGCCGGCTTTTGCCTGCTACTTGGTCATTTTACACGTAACACGTAGCAATAAATATAATTTTGGGTGACATTTAACTTTTACTTCGCCGATTCACCCCCTTAAGAAATTCCAGAAAATTGACCTATAGTTACCAATTTGACCCCTTAGCAACGGACCGTGTCCGGTTTTTCCGCCCAGCAGCTCAATTATTCATGTGTTGTAAACGTAAATAATAGATTGTTAATGATTTCGTTTGAGTGCACTATAGGTCATTGTGTTCATGAACATGTGTCCATTTTAGAGTCATTAGTGGACACAAATGGAAGCAACTTCATGAAACTAGAATTAGCGGTGAGGATGTGAATTTGTTGTGAAATCAATTGTTAAGCGAGAACGTTTAAAGGAAACGGTTCTACTTTTACTGTAGGACGTCGCTTGTAATTGAATGTTAAGAGAGGAGAGAGAGAGAAGTGAGAGCAATGTAGAACAAGAAGACCAGGAGAAAAAAGCAATAAAAGGACCAAAGTGTTGCTAGAATGATTTATACATACGCCGCTCTCACAATGCCCAGAGCAGCTTACAGGGTAATAATTAAGGTGATATTGTTGAGAAGGAGAACTCCCTGCGAGGTCAAAAGGCACCGCAAGTGTCAACAATGACGGTCCGCCTGCCTCAGTATTTCCATAGGTTGAATGCACTTCGGCACTTTGACAGTCTCGGAGGTCCACGTCGGTCTTCCTTTGTACAGTCCAAGAGGTGACATCGTGTTCTCCCATTGACCCCGAAGTCACAATAACACGTCCACAGTTACATATGCAATAGCTTCTCTATTATTGACTGGCAAAATGTCGCTTTTTCTTCCGATGAGGGCACACCTACACATTTCCCTTGTATAGATCAATTCAAGACCTCCACGAGGACACTTGGGCTAGCTCATTCAAAAGTGAAAATTTTAAAGGGATTCCGCCTCATTTCTTCTCAGCTCGTAATCGCAATAATACCAGTTTACCAATAATGCATATGACTCAATGAATGAGAAATGACATATTTTATTCTACATAGCACTGTTCAACTATTCTCAACCTTGTTCGGTTGTTCCCAGGATTCTATGTGCTGTTAATTCAAAATTGTGAAGAATGCGTGTCTGGTCTAGTCGTTGTTGTTCAAATTGCTGTTTGTGTCGGCATCCTCGTTGTCAATTCTAGTAGCATTTTACACAAGTTTAACATTTCTAGTCCGAAAAATCAAATACTGAGAAACCGAAGTAGGTTTATGTAGCACGCACGTGTCGCTGAAAATCGCCTTAGCTGCAAATACTTCTTTACATTAGTCACCCGTTGCAGGAATTCATCAGTTCCTCCCCTTATCATCGCAAATGTAGTGTAACTTAATTTTAAATATTTTGTAACTTTAACATTTTTGAAATGCGTAACGTTATCCAAAAGGACACGTCAGTTGGAAAGACATTCATTTGCACACAATCGACCAATCCCTCATGAGTGTAGTTTACTATTATAATTCCTATTTTTGGTCAGGGTTCCGATGATCCATGATCCTTGGTCGTCGGAGTGTCGCCTTCGCCTTCTTGAGTAAGCAAGGTCGATAAAAAGCGTTGGTCCACGCAAGCACATATTGTCACAATTGTTTGTTGTCGGCTCATTAATTATATGAAACTCGGTGTCAAGTCAAGCCTTGTCTAATTAGTTGCTCAAGCGTTCTTACACGCACTTGCAGGGAAAGTCACAAAAAGCCATTGTGATGAAGAGAAGCAAGTGACAAGCAAAATTTTGTCCGTCGTTGCAGGGCGAATGAATGCGTTTAGAGAACAAGTGCACAAAAAAGTTTCAAAATGTAACTTTTGTGTGTTAGCTGTGTGATAACTGATAACCTCTGCAACTCTGTGGTTTTAAAAACTCTCCATTTCCATACGACTTTGTCTTTAAAGCTGAAGACGATAACTTTATTTCCATTGAAAAGCAATATTGGCAGCTGAAGTTGTAGCTTAAGCGTGAGACTTTAACAATATTATTTGTTATTGCATGCAATTCCCATTAACTTACAACCCTTCCAACGAATTCCGCTTGAGCAAAC
>JABASF010002477.1:0-14601 GCA_019776145.1 Harlomillsia oculata
GACAGGAAATAAGCATTTTTTAGACAAAAAGTATGATTTGATTGTAAAAAGTAAAAAGTAAGATTAACAATGATTGAATGATTGTTTTACCTGCCATCCAGACACATAAATAGCTGGCAAACCAGCCTTGACCTGTTGCATGGCTTGATTTCCAGTCATGGCTCCAAGACTCTTGACATATGGCATTTCATGAAGAGCACGCCAAAGTTTTTCAGCTCCTCTTCTTGCCAATGTGTGTTCAATGGTCACGGCACCCCGAAGACGTTCCACATCGGAAGCATTGTATCTTCGACTGATTTGTCGCCAACGCGGATTACTTTGCCATTCTCGTTCAATCGCAACAATTCGTTCCTGTCTTGTGGCCGAGCTCATGGGTCTTGAAATCTTAAGCAACAAGCCACCTGGAAGTGCAAAAGCACCCGTGACCAGTTGTTTTCCTTTTCGTGACAACATGTTCGAAATTCCGTAGCAGGATCAACTGTAAATGAAGCGTTGGGGTTAATCGATACGATAAGAATGAAACCAAACTGGCAAAGTGTCTATATATGGCTCACGGGCTAATATAAAGTCTTAATGGCTTTTTATAGCTTGTTGAATGGGTAATAATAAATTAACAATCACTCCTTGAGAAGAGAGTAATTAGGACAATGACGTGTTCCAGTCAAAGTTGAAATGACTACTGACCGTGAGTGTGAGCAAGGATACAGTTTTATAAACAGGACAAAAGCCAAGACGAAAGACGACATTCAAACTCACGAGACTTGATAAAGTCGTAGTTTGGGACGGACTTTCACCTTATGCGGACTTTTGCCTACGGACAAATGGACTGTGAATTTAAATGTATGAGCAACAGACAAACCACAACACAACAAGTCAAAAAGCTTTTCCTTGCTTACGTCATCCAAGAATCCTCCGTGCACAATCAATGGAAAATGAATGATCTCTGACTAAGTCACTCAGGCTTCAGACTAACTCTGACAAAATCTTAACTACACAACTAGGGAAACACATTACAAATAGTCCAATCTAGTTTTGTCCCGATTTACCCGGTCAAGGGGAACTTCCATAATTTGACGGCTGTTTCTTCCCTTTCTCTCACACTCTCTCCTACTTAGTTCAATGGAAAGGGTTTCAAAGTTGGAACCGGTCCCTAAGATTTTTAAAGTCCAACCCTTTTGGTCCATGCGTGCAATTCCAAACCCTATCCATTCCTTTCATAAGCAATTCGAAAGCTCATTGGTCGCATTGTCAAGTACTATAAATAAAGTGAAGTCCTTAACTGAAATGCATTCAAAATGGGTCACACAACCCATAGGCAACTACATAATAACTCAAAAATACATTATATATCAATAGCGATAGCGAGTCCATTCCTCCTCCTCCTGCCACCAAAAACCACCACCTTTTTCCTGAAACTACTGGTTATTTCCAGAAAAAATATCAATAAACATTGGAGCATTCATTCAAATTGATTTCCTAGTTAACCTTTGCCGACGCCTCTGCAAGCAAACATGTCATGTTCGAAGCATGATCCAAAGTCATACATATCAAGAATTGAATGAGACTCAACAATGCATCACGGAAGCGTTATTCATCATGAACTCATTTTCTTAAAGGTAATATTGTTAATTGTCCGTCAAAGTCGTACTTTTCCGATACATACAACAAACGTTCCTATCGTCTTCTTGAAATGGAACTTTCCACGACGGCGTTGTTTGTTCAATGTGCTTGTTGTGCACTATACTTCTTAATTGTGTGGAATGGAAAGGTTTTGGGGGCAGGTCATCGTCAAACATAAATACCGTTTCTTATCATGTCTCTTTTCCGTGGGATGGGTTCTGAAGGGATTATGGTGGGTTTGTTCTATGTGTCCCACTGAGTTCGCCAATGCTCTACAATGGGGAGATTTGGGAAAACTCGGGACGGTTGAAAAAAAAATGTAAAAATAAATGCAAACGGACGAAATTATATACGACCGTGTTATTAAAAGTACTACTTGCATGTAGGATTTTTGTGTAGGGACCCACAGACAAGAATGGACAAAGTTTGGGTTTTGACATGACATGATGTACATGAATGCATGGACATGACTTGTTTTCGTAGCCTTGGGGCATTGTGGCAAAAGTGGACTTTGCCTTGTCATGCGAGCTGGAGAATTCAGAGTCCAAAAGTAATTGAGCTACACAGACTCCAGTTCCAAGTTCCAGCAAGGCGTCACGTTTGATATCATTTTCATTCATTGCTCAATCAAATTATTGCAAAGCTAAGCTCCAAGACGTCTTCATCATCGTCAGCTGCTTCCACAAGGTTATTTGTTTGCATTCATTGAGTCAGTAGAAACAGTAACAGTTTCTACGTTAACGTCTCTCTGACACTGTTTTGTTTGTCATTTGTGTGACAATCTTTACACGCAAGAGCAGAAACAGTACAATTCCAAGGAGATTTGGAGTTGTAGCCTTTTGACCCGGAGACTGCGTGAGTGCACTTTGATTCTTCCAAGGCGAGGCGGGTCGTGGAATTCTTCCTCTCTTTCCTGGAGAGAGGTAAACAGATAAATATTGTTGTCACATTTAGCACTTGTGTACGTAACGACGTTTGAAATGATAAGAACAAGAGCAGTTTTTCCTGGACATCCACGCTCATTAATGTCATTCCTAAAAACACTGACGCTTGTTGTTGTTTTCGTCTTTAATGTCCTTTGAATAGTCTTTCCTTATTAATTTGGTTCAGTTTTGAATGAAGCTCACTGCGCATTGCAGACACCAAAGATTTTCCTAGAACGCATTATTGCATTTTGCAACTCTGTTTTTTTGCTTGTTGTGTCTCATTATTAATTGCACCGGTAATAAATTGCAATTCACCCCATTAAAAACTGTACTGCAACATTAGATTCTTTGTCTTTACAGGTTCGATATGAACATTGCGTCCTTACGCTTACTTTCTTGTAAAGCCCGGTTACTCGCCGCTCAACAGCGGTTCTACTCTATAATGACAGCTCCGAATCCTGGACCAAACTCTGTCACCTTCGCTCCGGCTGACCCGGAGATAGAAGTACAACAACGTCTTATTTTGAATCCGGCATGTTTGGAATTCCTGACTCAACTTCATCTCAATTTTGAGTCTCGAAGACAATCCTTGTTGTCAGATCGGGTCGCAAGACAAAAGGTTTTGGATTCTGACGTTCCGGTGGATTTCTTGAAAGAAACTGAGCATGTTCGTTCCGGGACGTGGACAATTGCGAGATTGCCGTCACCTTTGCTTAAGCGGCGTGTCGAAATCACTGGACCGGTTGACAGGAAAATGGTCGTCAATGCTCTCAATTCTGGAGCCGATTGTTACATGGCGGATTTTGAAGACTCGTCCACTCACCACGTGGGCGAATCAATTGTCTGGACAAGTCAATTTGTTTGATGCCATCAGAGATCAAATTGATTTCACTGCTCCTGACACCGGAAAGCAGTACAAACTGAATAAAGATCGGGCTACTTTAATGGTTCGCCCTCGTGGTTGGCATTTGGAAGAGAAACATGTTTCCATCAACGGGCAGCGAATGTCGGGAAGTTTGTTTGATTTCGGCGTTTACTTTTTCCATAATACAAAGGTACAATGATCATCAGTTACGTAATTTGGTTCAATTTGTGAATTGAAAATGAATAATTGATAGAATTGGAAAAATTGCAGGAGCTTTTGTATCGAGGACTTGGGCCATATTTCTATCTCCCGAAACTGGAAGGTCACTTGGAAGCTCGTTTATGGAACGATGTCTTTGTTTATGCTCAAGAATCCCTTGGCGTCCCTCAAGGAACTATTAAGGCTACAGTGTTGATCGAAACAATTCTCGCAGCTTTGGAAATGGATGAAATTTTGTACGAACTCCGGGATCATTCTGCAGGGTTAAATGCCGGCCGCTGGGATTACATCTTCTCATGCATAAAGAAATTCCGGAACAGGAAACCAGAATGGGCATTTGGTGACCGGAAATTAATTACAATGGACGTACCTTTCATGCGTGCTTATTCCCTTCATTTGGTCCATACATGCCACAAAAGAAATGCTCCAGCAATCGGGGGAATGGCTGCATTCATCCCTATAAAAGAAGATTTAGAAGCAAACAAAGTTGCGTTAGGGAAAGTGCGAGAAGACAAAGCCCGGGATGCTCGGGATGGATTTGACGGAAGTTGGGTCGCTCACCCCGGGTTGGTCGGATTGGCCCTGGATGAAGTAACTCGGGTGTTGGGTGATCGTCCGAATCAGATCGACAAACAGCAATCCCTTGGGCAAGACATTAAATCCTCGGATTTGTTGACATTTGGTCCGTCCAGTCCCATCACAGAAGAAGGCCTTCGACACAACGTCGTCATTGCCCTCGAGTACCTGGCAAACTGGCTCAATGGAACTGGTTGTGTGCCCATTTTTAATCTCATGGAAGATGCAGCTACTGCAGAAATCAGCCGCAGTCAAATTTGGCAATGGACTCATTCTTCCAAAGGAGTTCTTGATGACGGTCGCAAGGTCACAGTAGACCTTGTCCATGATATCGTCAATGAAGAAGTTGCTCAGCTCAAGACCAAGAAAACGCATTTGCCCTATGACAAAGCTGCTGAGTTTTTTGCTCGAATTGCAACAAGTGAAGAATTTGAAGATTTTCTCACCTTGCCCCTATACGAAAGCATGAAGTAAATAACAACCTGCTTTCTTCAGAATTTTCATGTTAAGTATTAATTAATTTTAACTTTAATCAAACTAAATGTACCACAGTAGGAATCGTGGTATTAAATAATTTGGAACATGATATCAAAATGGTAAATCACATTTGTAGTTGTAGCTATTCATTAAATTGTAAATTAATTAAGTTGTTGTGACGTTTTAGGTTTTAATTTGAAACTCTCAATTTACTGCTATAAAAGCTTGAATTTCCAGGAATAAATTAATGCGTAATGATCCACAGAAATGAAAGTGTTGATAGCATAATTTTGCGAATTAAATGTATAAAAATGAATGAAAGGCAGGATTTTATGGATGGTGGTTTTTGGGAAATCTGAGGTGTGAAAAGGGCTAATGGATATTTACCCGAGAGAGAAGTGGGAAATATACCTAGTCAAGAATAACGACGATTTTCCAGAGTTACCCGCATATTTACTTGTGAGCACAGAGCGACAATTGCTGGACAGCCTCATTACTCACATGTCTTTCAAACTCTTTTTGGTCCAAACGACCCTTTTAGCAAGGGTTCCGATTGCTGGAGAAACGTCCAGTATGAAGGAATGAATGATTAAGTTACCTGGTCAAAGTAGAGAAACCCTTTCGTTTAAGAAGTGGCGTAAAAAGCAGAGGCTGTACTTCAATTGAAATTTGGGAAGAGAGCGTGAGAACATCTCACCTGTTTACTATGTGAATGCGGCCCTAATGGAACTTTGTCCTTCGCTCACCTGGATGTCGGTTCGGAAAAATGATTTTCCTCTTTCTCGGATTTATGACGAGGAGCCCCGCACACCTCAAAACACCCGGGTATTGTTCAAAATCACCCATTTTCCTCGCTATTGTGCTGAGAAGCTGGAGTGGGAAATGCTGGAGTATTCTTTGTCTAATGGGGACTAACACGCTATAAACGAATGAACGGCTTATGACGACCCAAGGAAAAGAAGTAGCAAGTAAGCAACAAAAGCTCCATTTTTCGGTCTCAAAACTCTCGGGGTGAGGAAAAGAGAATTGGTCCATTAGAAAGAAGATGATGGACGGGAAACTGAGGGCGAGACTGACACTCTCAAGAGATGAGGTGTGAAGGAAGAGAGACGTGCGACGATTCACACCTGGCCACACACGCAAACCAACCATCAAAAACACAAAATGAACACTTTCCTTCAAACTGTGAACACTTTTCCTTCCCTTTTCCCACAAAAAACCTTTTTGCTACCGTTTTCCCATTTTCATGAACCAATCTAGCACAAAAATGCCATTTTAGCCAAACCTTATTCTCCTCCGATCCTTGTAATACAAAACTGCACAAAAATTATTATTATGTTATTATAAATCTTCAATCTTGTGAAGATCAAAAGCTGACCATACAATTTATCATTTTTTAAACATGCTTTTACAATTTCAAAATTGCGTACACGTCAAAGTATTATAAGTGGCAATCCGTACAACTTTCAATTAGCGTATTATTAACTTCCTTTCTAAAATTTTGCATGCAACTCGCGTTTCAAAGACTTTCAAATTAGCATTACTCAGAAATGATGTTTGCCCAGGATTCTCCTGAGAGAAGCCACATCATATCATACATCTCACCATCGCAAATGATCATCTTCATCACGTTTTGTAATGTAACTTTAACTTTATTATTATTGTATTACAGCGCTTTTTATTTGCAATTTGACTTGACGACATTTCACACCCAATCAGCTTAATTGCTCATTGCACAAGACAATTTGCACCTTTTTGCGCCTCTGGCCTCTTTCCTTCACAACATTTGCAGTTTGAGTTTCTGGGAGGATCCATCCTGAGAAAAGAACAATGACAAAGTGACATTTCTCGCGTACCTGTGGCCCTTGGAATCTTTTCGCTCCGCCCCGAAAGATCCGCCTCCTCCGACTTCAATCGTCGAAACTCCGAGATATTCTTGTACCAACAGCAGTACCACTGAACCACCAAAGCTGAATCTCGGGGTTTTGTATGCATGCGAGTCTAACTTTGCCCCAGTCGTGTTTTGACTCTGTTGTCAAATGGACAGAAGTATACATTGTTCCAGAGGGCCTGTGTCCCCACATCAGATTTCACCAAGTAACAGTAGTTTTAGCATAGACGCCATTTTGCGTCGTCGTGACACGGTCGACGGCAGACAACCCGAATACAATAACCTAGTTCCCCGAAGTTATTCATCAGGAAATACGAATGACGACGACGAGGACGATGGACATGATCTCCGTGTTGTGTCCAGTGATTCCGAAGACGAAGATCCGGACATTCCTACATTTCAGGATGAAAGGTCAGATCATTCGGATTGTCCGGAAGAATCGGATTTCACCAACAATGAATCAGAAGTTGACACGGAGTCCATGCGTTGGCCACTTGTGAAACCATTTCCAATGTATTCTGCAAACATTCCTCATGGAGTTGTTCCAGTAACCTCATCAATTGGTAATATATATCTTTTTTAAATTAACTTTTTCAATAATAAAAAGAAATACATAGCATACATGAAGCTTCGTTTTAAGCGCATTCCAGAAGCAAATGAAAAAATTCTGTCCAGAAATTCTTAAGCTCAAACGATTTAGTTAGACTCAAAAAATAATTTCCATAATTGACTACCTTTTAGAGTCAATTTGTTTCTAATTTGGGTTAACTTTAGCGGATTACCTTCCTTTACATTGTTTTGGTCCATTGAGTTTCAAGGTGTTAATTCCTATATGTGCTCAGACTCGAGGTTTAACGACTGAACCGAGGAGCATATAAATTCTAAATCGAAATCTATTGATTTAAACTCGTACACGAATAATATGCTAGGAAACGGAGATATGACTAATAGTAATCCTCAACGTGCTAATCTTTCTGCAATGAAGTGCCACATGCCAGTTGTACTCAAATCTAATTAATGCCAATTACACCAAATTGACACCAAGTTATAACCTTTTGTAGCGAGTTTCATTTGATTCATATATCTTTATGATTTGTTTTTGAAACATTTTCATAGCTCTGGATTACACTGCACACCTGTTCCAGTCACATCTTTTCCATCCCTTTGGCTCACAGGGACAAGGACCAGGAGGACCTTTGAGTGTGACGCCATGGGCTGGAAACAAAGTCCTAGGACTTCAAGGTACGTGTACAGAATCCTTTTTCATGACACTTCATCTTTCTCTTTTCATAATATGTTAACATCTCAGTCATATCTTTGAGTCCATTAAATGATTAAGCTCTTGGCTTGTATTAGTTCACATGTTGACACATTTTGTTCTGCTGTTGGTTCATTTGTTGACTTGGTGCACTCCTAATTGGTCCTTAATGGTTGGAGTTGGGCACGGATGTTTGTCTGTGGATTTTAGCACCTTGTCTTCAACTCTGAACAGCTTACTTTTCAGGGTTTCTATTTCAAATCTCATCTTTTGTCACATTTTGAGTCATGTTTGCATTACTAAGACGTGAAAGAGGAGAGAGAATTTTTTCATTTAAGGCACGCACTGACACACACACAGGCATGCTAAAAGTTCCAAATACTCATGAGCCGAGTCCTGACAAAATAGGGAATTGGATGTGGAACCCTTCTCTCCACTCAAATGGTCAGAATTTGTCACAGAGTGTCCAAAGTGAGAGAGGGACTCAATAAGGTGCTAACTTGCTCGTCAATTCCACATTTATCGTGACTAGGTGAGAAATGGCCATAAACACAGGTGTGAGACGGGTTCAGGAATGTCTCTCAGGGACATGAACCTTAAATCAACAACAATCGACAAAATGATACTCAACCGTGACTAACATGACCACTTTCATATTTGAAAAACGCATCTGCTACTGCACTAGCTCATTAGGGCATGGAAAAAAAATGCAATTTTGAAATATTTTCTTTTGTCAAATGTCAAAAAAGCTCCAAAGCCATCGGGAAGACGTGCACGGAAACCCGGGTTAGACCGTAAACCGAGGCAAGCTTACAGTGCCAAGCAGTTGGAGCAGTTGGAGACGGAATTCAAAGTATGGAAAATTAATGCTATTCATAGTTCCGTTTTTTATGATATTTTGAATTCGAATTAAAAGATTGGTTCTTCAACAGAATGACAAATACCTCAGCGTGTCGAAACGCATGGAACTGAGCAAAACGTTAAATCTGACGGAAGTGCAAATTAAAACATGGTTTCAAAACAGAAGAACAAAGTGGAAGAAGCAAATGACAGCACGGCTCAAGCTTGCTCAAAGACAAGGCCTTGCTCATTTCTATCCTTACTCATCTGCTTTTGCTGTATGTTCACATTTTTGACTTTCTTCGAAGTTCGAAATTATAGTTGGCATTTTTAAAAAATATATGTTTCATATTGGCAGCAGCTATCGCCATATTACGCCGCGGCTGGACTGTTTACCTCCCCCGGACCGGCATCAACTCTTGTAACATCTGCAGCTCCCGAAGACACCAAATAAATAGTTCTTGCATATAATTAAATAATTAGTTTTGCAACTTCATTATGGATTATAATCTTGATCAATCAACTCAGCTTTTAATTTCAGCTTTAATAAGCTCTTTATAATCAGCACATACTGCCAGCTATTAACTATAATTAGTAGTTTAGCGAGATTTGGAGCTGGTTCAGTTGCTCCGATCGGGTGAATTTGAAACGTGCCAAATAATTTTAATTCAACAATATGACAACTTGCATCAAAGGTTTACAGTTACTTAATATCTCATTCATTATTAGTAATCTGCTAGCCGTATTTTCATCTAATGTCATGTACCTAGTAATTTTTGCGATTTTATTTAAGATTTTGACAAACAAACAGCAAACAAAAATAAATAAGGAAATTGTTACGTGAAAATATGATGACATATTTATGCATTAGCATTAATGCTGTCCCATGTCAAAGGAGGAGCATTGTAAGCAGGATTTCGCGTGAAAAAGTTGCATGGTTGAAGCTTGAATCCTGCCGAACTGGAAAACATTTTTGATGACACACGCATTAATTATCATTATCATGGATTAATGTGATTTGAATAAACGTGAGGAATAAATCTTACAATGTGGAAATAATTGGCCAATCTTCCACACGAGGAATATGAGTAACCCCAAAGGTATGCCATAGAACAGTGTCAGTGTTCTGAATGGACACTTCCGAATTCTTGAGTACCCATTCATGAATTCCGCTTGAATTGAGGTAGAATCCACCTGCATACAACTGATTTTCAACGTAAGGTGTGACCCACACGTCTGAAGATGTGAACTGGGCTCTACGACGAATTGGCGAGTCGGAACGAAGCATGAGACCCGCCGAATTTTTCGGAATCAGTTTGTAAGCTACCGGGATAAAGGAATACGGGTTTTTCCTTATAGGATTGATGATATTCCATGTTCTAGCTGTCCCTGCATTTGTGTCGGTTTTCCCTTCAAGGGCAGTTTTGAGCATTGTTTTTTGCTGAATGATGGCTTGTCCATACTAAAGTTCAGGTACAAACCCAACATTAATTTTAGCCTGCTACGTTTCTTTTTCAGTGGTACATTCGACTGACTCAGCTTACCTGGTTGAAAGCATGACCTGTCGGAGTCGGATCGGGAAGAATGTCCACTGTCGCTACTGTATTATTCGGTCCGTCGATGTCAAAATCAATCCGACTAACAAAGACATGCTGATGAAACGGTGCATTTATTTCAGGAAAGACAACAGTGCCATGTCGAGGAAGTCCCACAGCAGCTAACGCATAGGTGTTGAGCGTTCCAGTGATTTTGACTTCGAAATCAATCGTTGCGTCCAAATAGAAGTACCAGAAAAAAGCATACACAAAGCTCCCAATTGTCGCCACGGATTGTACAACGAGACGCCGAGAACGTGCCGTGTTGTGCTATATTCAATTAAGTACAATCATCAATTTAATATCGTCAATGCATTATTGCATAAATAATCAATGAGAAGACAATCAAAAACCGCCGACCTGTCCTGTACGCCAATCTGTGTGTTTCCACATGTATCCGCTGTCATCTTCGTAAATGCACATAGCATTTGGAATTGTGACTGCTTCTCCCTTTATGACAAAATAGTAGCAATTAGGTAATTGTAAAGTACCCGTTTTTGCACAAGGTACATGATTCGTTGTACCTTTTCATTATTAAAAACAGCAGGCATGAAGTAAGCTGCACCCGTGCAATCTTCGTCCTTGACTTGTCGGTCGGCTGTCATGCCCAGGCCAAATTCACCTTCTGCAAACATCTGTTCAACCCACAATTGACTAATTATTTGATACTTGCTTGATGTTTATGATTAAAAGATTCTTACGGCATTGAGAGCATAAAGCGGAGAAGGATCGCCGTAAGGAACGAATATCTCAGAAATGGCAGCTCGGTAGATGATGGGGCGAAATCGACCATGATCTTTGAAAGACACTTGATGCAATGTGACTCCTTCTCTCATGTTGTAACTGACTCGGAATTGAAAATTCATCCATTGTACTAAATTGCCAAGTATTTGGTACTCGGCTCCTTCGGGTGCTGACCACTGCAACGGTTTATAAGCTGGTATCCGTTCTTCTTCCTTGAGAACTTGACGATTGAAGTTGGACTCTTTCATGGGTGCACTCTGATTGAGTTTGACGGAAAGAAGGAAACCGTCATGGTTCTCAATGGTGGTCAACTCTACAATTTCCTTCTTATTCAAATCTGCCAGTGCTTTGAAATCTAACGGGTGAGCCTTTTCATTATCTCCCGGGTAGTTCATGACGGAGAATAACACTTGGACTATTCGACGATCCTTGAGATCTCCCATATCTCCTCGATAGGAAATTGGCCTAGGAACGTGCAAAATGCGAAATGTAAAATGATCACAGACCATGCATAATGACAATGACTAATGACGACGAACCGGATATAGATTAGTAAGTTAAGTCAAGTTGTACCATTTATCAGCTCGAACGAGAGACAGATTAAGACCGAGAGACATGCATTTGTCAATGATGGTCGGATGTTCCATAATCCATCGTTCTGACTCAAAAATGTCTTCATAGGAAAACGAAGGATTGACAAGGTTAACTGGCAATGGTGTCCAGGAGTCAATGGAACCCGCATTCAAATCCACTACAGCTTCAAATACTCGATTTTTCACCTTATCGTACATCACAACAAATGTTTTTCTGGGAAGGTCAGGCGGGGCCTGTAAACAATTAAAACTTTTATTCATGCATTTCATTTCATCCTGATTAGTCGAGATGCAACAAGTTCAACATAATCAAACTTACCTGGTCATTCCACCAGGACGGAGCTAACAATTGTTTCGGAGGTTCCCTTAAGTATATGGCATTGAATACATATGTGCGGGCATCGGGCCGCAATGACCGGATTAAACGGGTTGTGCGTGCAATATCTTCACTAGTCAATGGATCCAAAGGATGACCACCTTATGAGAGTTCACATGGGACTTAAAGGATTTTTGGCAAATCAAGTAAAATGAAACAAAACACGGAATTTACAAATACCTTCTGGCGTTGATTGAACTGAGCTCAGAATGCAGGAAACTAAAATTAAATTCCAATGTATGGAACATATCGATTTGTGTATTAAATTCAACAAGCTGAACATTTCGAAGAAATAATAACTAAATCCAAGATGCTTCGTGTGAGAGAAACAAAATCCAAATGACACTTTCAATGGAAAGTCATTGCTTCCCAACTACAATGCAAAAAGGAAGTAATATTGAACAATGCGTAACATAAACAATTCTGAACTTAACTGCTACAGGGTAAAGGAACTAATAAACCATAAGTTTACACCTTACACGTAATTACATGACTAATACAGATGTCAATTCATGTCACAACGCAATTCGCCAATAGTTCTTAATGCGGTTTTTATTAAATTCATTTTGCTTTTGACATTGTAAGAATACTTTTACAAACTCCGACGAAATCAATGCATTTATATGAAAATCTGTAGACGAGATTTTCGATACTAATGTGACAGTGAAGGATTAACAAGAGTAGAAAGTTGATGAATAAAATCTTTGCATCACATTCAATTACTCTGAATAATTTACACTGTATAAAGCAAAACATAAGTTCGACACTCCCACTTCATACACAATTACACATATAATGCATACATTTGAAAAGACATATAATTAAGACGACATGCTATAAAAAAAAATTCGACTTTTGTTCCATTGCGTGGCCCCCAGGAAAGTTTGTATCATCTCACAAGGGGAAGGGGATGGGATTCGCAGGACGAAAATGTGGTTTACTGGTTGAACTCAAATGCTCGCAGTGGGCACTGACTTGTCCTTCAAGGTGCTTTAATTGATCGAACATCGGGAGGAGAACCTCTTCCTTAATACGGTTGGTCGCGATCCAAGCGTGACTGCGACAATCTTTAAGTGTCAAACGCCGTTCTGGGTTTGTCACCAAAAGCTAGAGAAATAAAATAACGTTAAATTAAAATTTGGGAAATCTTCGAATCAGGACTTGTAAATCGCGTTGAGGCTGAGGGCATAATAAAGCATTAAGTGTTTACTCTGTTTATAAAATCTTGCGCATCCTCCACAACCCAACTTGGAAAATCAAATGCTACGGAGGCGATGCGACCATAAGTGTCCTTTTGATTACTAGTCTCAAACGGCGGTTTCCCAACCAAAAATTCATAGCAGAGTACTCCCAAGCACCAAAGATCAACGGAAGCATCATATGTTTTTCCACCAACCATTTCAGGAGGAAGGTAATCCAAAGTTCCGCACATGGTCTTGCGGCGACTATACTCAATTCAAACATTAACTATATTAGCTTTCGTAAATCTATTAAAATGGAAACTCCGTAATGTTGACTTTTTAGTAACTTACGTAGTTGATGATTGTGTGCGAATGGACCATCCAAAATCCGCCATTTTGATTTCACCAAATGCTCCCAACAAAAGATTCTCAGGCTTGATGTCACGATGAATAATGCGCTTGGAATGCAAATAATCCAAAGCATTACTCAGTTGGAAGATGTAAGTAGACGCCCTGAAATGTCAAAAATATCTTCAGGTCAAATCAACACATGATATGGTAAACATGGCACACAAACACAATGCAACTTACCTGTCATTTTCAAATCGGCGTTTTGGATGCTCCCAAAGAGCGGAGTAAACATCTCCTCCAGGAGCAAACTCCAGAACATAAACGAGCTTATCCTCATCTCTAAAGTAGCCATACATACGAATAATATTTTCATGCCTGAAAAAAATAAAGTTCATATTAACTATAAAATAAACTGCAATGACGTGGAATTAATTTGAATAAAAATACTTTCAATTGAAACCATAATTGAATGACTCACTGAAGAACACTGTGAATCTCGGTCTCTCGATTGATCTGATGTTGCATTTGATCCTCCTCAATTTGCTTAGCATGAATCACCTATTAAAAACACAATACAACAAATTAAGGTCCCAATAATTCATTTTATTATTATTGCTCTTTCTTCTAAAAAATCTAAACTTCAGTATTACAATTTTCTAACCTTCAAAGCTATGATTTTCTTCTGTTTTGCTGTTCTGCTCATGTACACATGACCAAATTTTCCTTCCCCAAGAGGTTTCCCAATTTCAAAATCCTTCAATGTCCACATATGCCTATAAATAATCAAAATGACACACAAAATAATACACACTAGTCACTTACATAATATAACTTTTTTAAAAAAAAAACAATAAACGTTAAAAAAACATACCATGGTTTACGACTTCCAGGTTGCTGAATGGAGGGAAAATAGCCATCCATTTTTTGCAAATCTTCAAAAGTTGGTGGAGTTTCAAATATCTTTTTCTTTCGATCCATTCTTTAATACTTGTTTTTAAACAAGTTAAAATCACTGATTTCAACAGTGGATGATTACTAAAAGAATACGTTTTATTACGACCGGTTTCTGGAACTCCGTCCACGACAAAG
>JABASF010002478.1:0-14599 GCA_019776145.1 Harlomillsia oculata
GTGCATTCAAATAGACGTTTAATGAGCTTGCTTAATTAATACGATGAAAAATTAAGAATGTTGATTTTGGTGACGAACTCCTTTTCGAGCTTTTGATTGTCGTTTCGCATGTTCTTCACTATGACTGTCGACGCCGTAATCTGACCAAACGCATGAACAAAAAGGATTTTTTTTTGGATTGCGAAAGAATCAAAAGATTTCATTCTACTTTTTGATTTAACTTAGCGCTTACGATATTCCTGAGAATCACTGTCATAGTCTTCAGAACTGTAGCTGCTATCTTCAAGTGAATCTTCACCTTGGTTTGAGGTAGATCCAACGGGTTGACCTCCTTGAGGAGGATTTTGCTGATTCGCTCCATCATCCGCAAAAACGAGGACTAGCAATAAACCCTACACGAAGCAGATACAACACAACGGTCACAACTCAACCGGACTTGAGAGCTATAAAATTCAAAATTTAATTACCAATTTCAATATATGAGCGTACCAGACAAATTGCAAGGCGGAATGACATTTCTGATAATCCTTTGGTAGAAAAAGGTTCGTTTCTTAATGCTTCTTAAAGTTGCTGGCAGAAATTAAAACAACGTAAACGCAAACAGTTTTCCACCACGTGGCTGAAAGTTTTTGAGAAGCGAAAGCGACAGAAGTATGCATTTTTACACGGTGTATGAATTTATAGAAGAAAAATGTAGGGCAGACTCCGCCAAGAATTCATTTATTTGTTCATTTTTGCATTTTGAGTTTTTTGATTGTCGTTCATGGACGTAAGTGTTCATGATTGACCGTCACTGTTTTCTTCGCAAGCAAGGACAATAATATACCTATTTTCATGACTTTACAAAGAAAATCCATAACATTTATGAAACCAAAATCCCTTAGTTGCTGTATTGTGGAAAGTACGACCGACTTGATTATTTTTTGTCGTTGTTTTAGTTGTTTGCTTGGATTGCATAATTGCATGTTTCGATTTGGACTTTTTGGTCACATCAGGGAATTCCTTTCATTTCTCCATCTACAAACCTGAAGACGTTTTTGTTTTTGAGTCATTGCACTTCACTACATGCATTGTGCTTGCACAGACATTTTAGAATGTTCAGACCAAGGAAGGTTGTTATCTTATCATCGTACATTATTTATAAAAGGGGAATCAGGGTTTTCCTTGAGGAAGATTATGCTGGATAGACTGACATGATAAAAGAGGTGCATGATAACATTTTCTACTCGATAAAGCAAGGCCTGTTGCACTACTCAACATTATAAATGTACATGCAATGTTTCGTAAATATGTATTGGAAAACTTTCCGTGTGATTTTATGTCGCCATTTGAATGCTCTCCTTGCTCGTTCTGAGTACTAAAGTCAACATTAAACCATTTGATATTATTGGTTTGCATGACGAAAGTATAAAGTTAAAATGTTCTTTCCATTCATTCCGTGTTGTAGTTGTATTGCATTTTACTGCTACGACTCTTGTTTTTGAAGGAGGATTTGAGTCATTGCATTCATTCCATAACATAAGGAATCAAAAGCCTGTCACGTTGTCTATTACTTGTCAGTTATCTTTGCACCAAATTAATTCCCAGCTGGATCGACTTGGTTTAGTATTTTAAGACAAGGCGGTTGAAAAAACAGGAACACATTAAATAAAAAAGAAAAGGAAGACAACACTTTTCTTTTAATTTGGAAGTTGTGTACTCTAAACTATTCCATAAAAAATGAAATCTTCACTTTGGCCGTTGACACTTGTAATTGTCTGGGAGGGCTTCATGACTTGCATGGCAAAGTAAGTCTAGCGTGATAATAATTCCAGTGTTTTTAAATTGGATTCGTATGCTAGGAGTTTGTAATTGAAAATGAATGTTACTTTTTATTGTTTTTATGAAGGACGCACACAAATCGAGCCAACGAACCTCAAACGTACCAAATAAAAACTACATGGGATAATCATACCGTTCCAGAAGACGAATTCGTCACAATTACCTTGAGTAGAGCTACGGAAGAACCAACAAATGAAGAACAATTGGTTTTGACAGTTGAAGCTAAATTTTACAACGATCCCGTCATGAATGAATCCGCTCCCAATGACACTTTTTGGGAATTGTGGGAACACGAAGTTGTGGAATTGTTTTTACTTGGTGAAGGTTCGAATTCTTCTGCACCATATTTGGAAATTGAAATCGCTCCACGTGGACAATACCTCCTCCTTGAATTGAAAGGTTACCGAAATGTCATCCGAGATAAGCTTCCCTTGTACAAAGGACAGTACACACATTCAATTAATACAGCGACTGGACGTTGGACTGGGAGAGCCCTCATTCCTAATTGTTACTTACCTCGGAAAATTAACCGGTTCAATGCATTTGCCATACATGGATCTGGGGATAATCGGGTTTATATGTCCCTGTTCCCAGCTCCGCAGAATCCAGGTCATGCCGCTGATTTTCATAGGTTGGAATATTTCCAACCATTGAAATGGGAACATAGTTCCAATAATTCGGGATCTAAAAATCTTTTTGCTTTGTCCTCTTTCTTCATGGTTTTCGGAAGTTTGGTACTCTGGAAACTACTAAAAGAAGACAGTTTTTCAATGTAGTTAGGATTAGTGCTGTGCCCCGATGAAAGACGATGCCAATTGCCAATACTTTTTATCTTTTGCACTACATACTAATTGATTATACCCTTTTACTTTAAATTGATAAGCAGGAAATCCGATAACCGGAAAATTAATTTTTTATTTAATCAGGACAAGACAATGAATCACAATAATGTAAACTATATGTAGATTGATTCACCTCAATACAGTTTACCAGGTTGCTGCCGTATTGGAAACAATATGTACCGTACCTGGTGTTTTATTTTATTTTAGCGAATGAAACAGTCGGATCAGGAAACCAATTTGCATCTACCTACGTTTTAATGTCAATACAAGTACTGAATATGTTTCCAGACCAAATATACCAGTATGTATTGCAAATTAATATGAATCTACGCAAAGAAAATGGAATTAATAAAAGTCAAAATTAATGTTGACAAAAGACAACGAAACGATGTGTTTAATGTTTAATAAGTATAAAAACCAAACTCGCATTAATTATATGGCTTCAATCAGAAAGAATTGAACTAAGCACATTTTTTTTGTTCCCAAAAAGGGAAAGCATCAACCATGCTTTCCACACGTTTCTGGCAGCTATTGTTTTTAGCTTGCATTTCATTCGAGGCCGTGACAAGTTTCACAATGCCCCAAAATCAGAAGAGAGGAAATTCTCTGGAAGTTTACGAAGGGAATAGTCAGAAACAGTTTGAAGATTCGTCCGTTTTGGCTCAATTCGATAACCTGGACAAAGAAATTCGGTTCCTAAAAGAGGTACGATTTTGCTGCAACACATCGTACTAATTAATAAGGTAATTAAAGCACAAATTTTCTTCAGATGGAAAGGCAACTGAGTGTACGAAATGAACTCCAAAATGTAGAAGCTGTAAACGGTATTTCTTTTGAAGATTACTACGTACAAAATTCGGATCTTCCTTTGTATGATTTGCCAGATTTGCCATCAACGTACGGTATTTTAAGAGCAAATGCAAAACGAAACAGTGGCTGTAAGTCATTTTAAAAAACTTCTAGGTTATGTTATGTAATATGTAATACGGCGATTCTGTGGTGAATTAAAAGAATAATTTTCTGCAGGTGTGTGCCATTTCAAATTTTGTCCACAGCCCTTAAAAGCATGTGGAAAACGATTGATTTCAAAATAGAAAATGAAGTCAACTTTAATTCTCCATCTCCCGTCGCGAAATGACTTTCTGCCAATAAAATCTTACAATGCATTACATACAGATTGAACCTTGACTAGTTTACAATTCGTTATTTTAATGGATCATCGTAAAAGTTATTAAACACAGACCATAAAATCATAAACACCACATCGAATTTCTTGACCTCCCCAAGAAGTGTAAGCACCAGCAGTTGACTGATACTTACCCGGGATCCAAGTAGTTCTCCCGTCCCGGGTCACTTCACACCGAATATTGTAAAGAGTTTCACGTTCACGACTTCTGCCTCCTCGGATTGCATTTGCCGGTGGAGTTGTCCCAGCTCGTACCCATTGAAAATTAGCTCCGGAAGGGTTGCATAAGACTTCCACGTCGTCACGGTAAGCGTGCTCTCCGCCGTTGTGAGCAACATGACACTCACGAGTGATCATGTTGTACTTACCAGGAACAATGTCAGCATTATGATAAGCACGACAAGGATAAGTAGGTGTTCCATCAAAATTAGTCCCTGCCTGGACAGGATTAATCAATTGGCTGTTGCTGTTTATGTAACGGTAGGAATGGCATCCTTCAATGAGCAAAAAATCAGGAAACCATAAACCATTTACGCATTTCAGCATTCTTGTCAATTGCAAGCGTATTGATTTATAAATGACAAAATGACTGAAATTTTACCTCCGCAATTGTACATCTCATTTAAAATTTCAATATCTAAAACAGCCAAAGGACCACCAGAACCGCATTTGGTGACTCCGGATTTGGCAGGGAAGCAAGCGTATCCACTTAAAAATGACAAAATGACTGAAATTTTACCTCCGCAATTGTACAT
The DNA here is from genome assembly GCA_019776145.1 of Harlomillsia oculata. Taxonomy (NCBI): domain Eukaryota; kingdom Metazoa; phylum Arthropoda; class Collembola; order Entomobryomorpha; family Oncopoduridae; genus Harlomillsia; species Harlomillsia oculata. Next base: position 4,605 of record JABASF010002478.1, read on the forward strand.
CTCATTTAAAATTTCAATATCTAAAACAGCCAAAGGACCACCAGAACCGCATTTGGTGACTCCGGATTTGGCAGGGACGAAACATCCATTGTAACATTCACCTTCGTAATGTTCAATGCTCACGTAATCATACAACTTGTGTAAACCACGATTAAAGTCCGGTCCGTCCATACCGTGTGGTTGGCAAATAGCAGTGTTAAACGAAATCCAGCGGTCTCTATCACGTCTTGTTTGTTCATGTCCCATACACAATGTATGGCCTAACTCATGTACCATTGTTCCCGGATTGACACATGTCCCTCCGAACTTAGCGAACTGAGCTCCCGTATTCATGCAAACATGAGCAACTCCGCATACCTCAGCATCGTACAGGATGTCAACCCAAGAACCGTGAGCCCCGGTTTTGGGGATGAAACGAATGCAGGTGTCGCGATGAAATGCATCGAGTGCTCGTGCAACATCCTCACGTTGAGAAGCACTGAAATTCGGGTCGAGTGTGTAAGGAACTTCGGCATTTGTCCATAGACGAGGTCCAAAGCCGGGTCTTGGGTGAGCAACATTCTAAAATAAACATTTCATGTTCAAGACCAAAAATATCATTTTGCGTTGACAGTTGACCTGTTACAGGTTCACGATTTACTCAAACTAGAAACTTACTGCTTCGTCAAAAGTAGGCAATGGAAGAATGCGACTATTGTTGGCTACAATCGGATTGCACCTTGCTTTTGCAAACTCTTCTTCCGTAATGTATTTGGGAAACTCTAAAAATTCAATGACACATCAGTAAAATTTTCAGCCAAAGCAGGAATGGCCCTTGTGAATAATCAATTTGATTACCTCCAATAACATTACCAATACACACAAGCACTAAGCTAGCAATTAACAACTCTCGAATCATGTTTTTTCTCAAATTACAAGAGCCTAAATTAGTGTAAGAGTCGAATGTGAACTGCGCATTAAGACAACTTCGAGGTTTAATTACATGACAAACTCGTTACAGCTGTCAACCTCTTGATATGATTCAAATCAATCAATCATTGTTTTCAATGCAGTTAATAATACTAATGGAATCTCCCGAGTTTTTTTAAACACTTTTAATTTTAATAATCAATTACATTCATAACCTTCAAAACTGAGATAAACAATAAACACATATAGGCGAGATAGGGTTGAAGTTTAAACAATGTAAATATAAATGTACATAATTAATAATTAATAAACTGAAAATGAATGCCGCGTGTAAATACAATATGTGATAGATTTACATTTTATTTTCCTTGCAGTCAGCAAAACAAAAAATGAAAAAAGTATTTTCACAGTCTACACAGTCTACACCAACATCAACATACTTAAAACATTATTTATAAACTCATGAAGTAGGGTTCAAGTGATTCCCCAACAATAAGCTCCAATTTTCGAACAAGATCTGCTGTTTCATCTCGTACCAACCTATCACCCAAAAGTTCATCTAAGAAAGCCACAACCGGGGGTAACAGCGGCACAAAATCTTTTCCTAGCTCATTAGCTGCACCTTCGATAGTCGAAATTACAAACAGCTTGATGGCCTTAGGAGCTCGGCTCTTATGAGAAAGCAACTCGATCAGATGCTGCCAGCGATTTAAATCATTACTGGCAACTGCCAATTGAATGATTGTATTGTTCAATTGACTTATTGGGATTTTCTGAGTTACGATGTACTCGTGTTCAATCTGAAACGGCAACCACAAAAATTAAATAAGTAAGCAACTTTTTAATCTTAGATTATTAAATTAGTCATTTTGATATTTTGATACTTAAGTATAGCTTACCAAATCAACTAAAGGTTTAATGAGAGCGTTGAACCTATCCGTGGTTATAAAACCTTCTCGGTCGTTCGAACAAATATGATAAAGATACTTCAAAATTGCTTCGGTTAATTCAAGATTTGATCCCAGTGAGCTTCCAGCGTGATTAACGACGTAACCAGCAAATGTGACAAAGAGACTTTTCAGTTGCTCGGCAGCAGCAGCAGAAAATCTAGGTACACAAACAGAAAGAATGATCAAAAGCTATACTCAATATACTGCATTCAATTATCAAAATGACAAAGGAAAATTATTATAACATACCGATAAAATGAAATACGACGATCCATGCTTTCTCCAGCCCAATCAAATATTCGATGATAAAATGGCCTAAACTGGCTTTCAGACATTTTCAGTACAATCCCGGAAATCATGCAGTCAATAGTTGAATCTTCAACAGAAGTGTCAAAAGGTTCATCAAATCCTTCGGGGTCTTCAGCTTTGCTAGTCTCATACAATTCACGACGAGGCAGAAAGTCTTCAACAAAGAGGTCACAAATATGGTTCAAAATTACGGAGAAATCAGCTTTTGGCACTGCTATCAAAGCTTCTTTGAATAACTGCATTAATGTTACTGATGCAATTGGAAAATGAAGAAGTGAGCCGAAAGCTTCTTTAATTGGAACTACTAGGTGACGCAGTGGGATCTTCGTTGCAACATATTTAATTAACGTTTTCAACCTCTGATCAAAAACTTTCCTACGGTTGTCTGCCTTTTCACCCTTCCCGAAGTTTCTATCTGTAGAAAGTACAACATACAGGAATTTTTGCACGAATTTTGCACCAAGCAACGGTCCCAATTGTTCCACCAATCTTGAAAGACAAGTCATCGTGCTTATGCACAATAAGTGCGCAGTGGCCGTCGAATGATTTTCTTCGTTATCAGAGCCATCATCATCAGGGGTCAAAAGCTTCTTTCGCATTTTCTTTGACGACTTGAAAGCCTTCAGGACAATTTTGCTAACTTCATTCAATTTTGGAAGTATCAGGGATTTCAACGCGAACAATTCTCCTAAGCACAGGAGGGCGGAGGAACACAATAGTTTGTTTTTATGACTTGCATGACCAAACGCAAGGTCAAAGACAACAACAAATTCATCTGGATGAGTCGATGAGACTTGTTTCGCTATTAATTTCAATGATAAAAATGCTGTTTGAATAAGTGCAATGATTTCGTCCGTTGAAGGGTCCATTTCCCCTATTTTTACAAGTGGTGCAATCAATTCCAGTAAAATATCTGTGTTTCCGAACCATTCCACCTGCAAATATTGCAACTTATATTGATCTTTGTCTATAGTATTAATTTTATTTATAAGTACGTTTACGTTCCAATAAGATTATTTCAAACCTTTTGCAAAATGCGCTGATTGAGCATATCCATCATCTTCCGTTGAACTATGATGTCATCTTTTTCTAAAATATTTGCAGTCACACGAATGAAATCTTTTGGACTGAAGATAGCGTTGACTTTTTCAATCACTTCAAAATTTCTATGCGCAATGAACTTGAATATTTTGTCTTCGTTGAGATGCGCTACTTTTCGTGAATAGGACAAACACTTTTCCAGCAAGGCATCCAAATCTTGAATTTTGTCCTCGTAAGTCGACAACTAAGGAAATCAATGCAATAATTTTAATGAGTGCTATATGTCTAATTTGTTTTTGTTTGCCACAAAACTAAAACATCAAATCATGTTAAGCATTAAAGACTGAATCCTGTTTGTTATACCTTTTCGCAGACTTTTCCCATAAACTCCAGAAGAAACAACACTACGAGCTGAACATCACGGAATATTTCCTTTCTACTAAAATCAATAAATGACTTTGAGAAAGCATCTTGCAGGTTGGCCAATTTTTTCAAACGTTCAACATTCATGTTTTCTAAAATTCAAAGACATTTGGATTTGATAAACAATCTTTAAATAAATATCAGGATTATTAGGAATGGCAAGCATTTTTGTCTTACTGTCGTAAATTGGTAGATCAGACAGATACTTATACAGTTGACCGACACAACTTTGCGCAGTCTCTGCATCAAAACTCAACAGTAGTTCGGTTAACAAATCTAAATCTGCATTTAGATTACTCCTAAAAGTATAAAAATATGATAGTTAAAAAAATGCAGAATACAACGTCCCAAGAATATCAAGAACATAACAAACCTCTTTCTATCCCGATTGAGGGCATTGTCAATGACAATAATACAAACTTGCCACATTACATCCTTAGGATTCATTGTTTTCACTAGTGAAAAGAAAATGGGCACACGTCGATGGACTGGCATATCTTGCAAAGCGGACGCAAATACCCGAAATATACCACTGATGATTAAACCAGAAGACATGTGGTGAACGCTTCCTCGAGCCGTAGTCAGTAAAGTTGGAATGATCGTCGTTACGGTATGTTGAATAAGTTGAGCGCTGTATTGATCATCTTGTCGTAAAATGGAATTGCCCATAAAAGTGAACAAACTCATAATTCCGTGCAAAACTTGTTCCTGTAATAAATCATGAATCATAATCAAGGGAACCTGTAAACGATCCAAATCATGCTGACGAAACACAACATTAAACTTTCTTCAAAATAATTTACCGGTAACTTTTTCGCAGCATAATTCAGTAAAATCAGTGCATGATGATGAGTTTGTGGATTTCGTGAGCAACGTAAGCAGTCAATGATCATTTCAACATTAAAGAAGGCCCAATCTAAAGGACATCACACAAGAAATTAGTAAACTTGTATATCTTCATTATGAATAATCGTAACTTTCGTAACCCATTATTTTCGAAGCACTCACCATCCGAATTAGCTTTATCTTCTTCCTTACAGCACATTGTTAACGTCGACAACACTAGTTGCTTCAGATATTCAATAGGTGATTGTTCCTCGCGTGTAATGCACCTGTGTAAATATAAATTATAAATTTCCAGAGAACAACAACTAACAACATTCAAAACGATATTCGTAAACATTATACTTACAGTTTAAGCACACGGAATAAAATGGTAAGAAGTTTAGGCTTATTTTCCATTTTCTTTTTCCCTTGTACAAATTCTAAAATAATTTCCATTCTTTGTTCCCAGTGCTCACTTGAACCAAAACTGGTTAACGGTGTAGTAAGAGCATTCCCACCGCGACGCGGACGGACGGCTGACGAAACTTGAGAAGTACCTCTCCTTTCCATGTCCAGGCATTTCGTCAGCTCTTGACTGACAAGCGTGGCGTCCAATATCCATTTACGTACACATCGTTGGATTGCAATCTTGATCTATGTACATCAGAATTATTAAAATTAAGTTCTAAAAGTATTTTAAAAACCAAACATTTTCATTTCACTTAAAAAACGAGCGGCTCACCTGTGGATCCTCACACCTAACAGCTCCCTCAATTAAGATTGAAAATATGGCTTGCTTCGTTTTTACATCGTATTGACTAAATACATCTCGGGAAACTTTAGACAAAACACAATGACAGGTCTGCTTGTGCTTAACAACTTCTGTCATTACATCCTCATTGAAATCACGCACATTATACAATTCCAAAAGTAACAAGGTAAGTTTGTTTGTTGCATTTGATTTAAGCAAATGTTTCAATTTTTCGTCAAACAGAGATTTTTCCTGAATATCAAACATGCGATAGCGATTAGCTTCGATTTTTCGTAGTAAAATATAGAAAAACGTTTTACAGAAATATTTTTCTTACCGCTGATCCCACAGAATGCACAAGCTTAGCTAATTTAATAGCCACGGATGATGGAGTCTCCGCATTAGCATTCAGTACAACAGTACTCAAGTTCTTTCGTAGGGGTGAAAACTCGGACTTGGCTAAGATTTGAGGAAGCAATTTCGCCGTTTGACTAGGAACCAAAGGTAAAAAGTAAAAATATATTAAACATTTACGGTGTACTGGTGCACATTAACAATTATTAGGAAATTGTTGTGCCCGCAATCCAACACTTACTCAGCATCGGCAAGAATTTCCGATTTGCATTCTATCGCTGCGCTTAGGAAATCGCGATAAATGAATGCATCGAAATCCGCTAATGTCTCTACGATAACGAATGTCCATTTTCTAACATTGTAAGATTCATGCATGAATCCTTGAGTTAAAATTACTTCCATTAAATGGTGCACAACTTTACTCAACGGAGCTTGGTGCACTTCTTTCTTTGAACTTTTCGATGGAGTCTTTGGTGTTGTTTTTATAGGACTTGAAATGTCTTTACCACGACTTCTGGTAAAAACAGTGGGACTAGAAGGAATTGATTCGTCAATCACGTTGCTTAGACTTGGAATTGGACTTTTTACCACATCTGATAGCGCACAATGTAGAAACTGTAGTGCACGAACAGTAAAAAATTCAGAATGCTCAGTTGACTCCTGAGAACATTGAATAATGAAATCACACCACATTCTAATTTCATCTTCCCGAGCAGCAAACCGATTCTGTAAAAAAAAAAGAATAAACTAAACACATTAAAATAATCTCTTGATATGTTAATTCAAAAATTATGTAATGCAAAGAAAACTACCGTTAGAAAGGCCGAAAGATATTCCATGCAAATGGTTCTGTGCATTATTTTCTCACATTGCATGAAAACAAATCTTAAGGACGAAGCCACGTCGGAATCATTTAAAGTAAATTTCAACAAAATGGACAACACTAATTCAATTGGCAATTGCTGGTAACGCCGACTCGAAGTGATGCATTTTGGAAATGTCTTTTCGGTGACTGGGAAACATTTAGTAGAATTACAAACTGTAAACTGCAATTTTATAAAACAAACAAAATACATGTAAATCATTTATATCCTCATTGTATCAAAACATCTAGTAATATACTACTTCTAGTCTTAGTCATATTATATTACACTACGTACCCTCGAAACAATCTTCATAAACATCTCGAAATCATTTTTGTTTCGAGCATCGAACAACGCAAATATCGCTTGAGTAGTATTGGATGTTTTATCCGGAAGGTTAATACCCTTGTTCTTCAGATCTCCAGATTCCAAAAACTTAAAGGACAATTTGGACACATCTTCGGCAGTGCTATTCTCCGTTATAACTGCAATTATATTTGAAAATAAAAGTTCAAAATCATTTCCAGTTTATTCCATTTTGAACAGATTAACTACAAATGTATAGTGTTCTTGCTTTTGAAATTCAAAATGTTATTTACTTTTAGAATATGACTGCAGAAACGGGTTTTCTTCAGAAAACGGTGTGCCTACAATCGCATTGACATATTTAAGACCCCCGTCTTTCGAAGGAAATAAAAACGGCAGTAGCACACTGAAGACCTAGAAAAATGTACAAAATACTGTCTTAAACTAGCGCAATGTAATAAATAATGTGAAATTAACTTTATGTGAATTAAACAATCTTTACAAGAGGTTTCAGCTGCTCAATCTCGGGAGCATTCCCTTCTGCAAAAATGCATAATTTTTGAAGAGCCATTTTTAAACATTTTGCGTTGACTTTTCTTTGGATGACGCGAATCATTGCAGCTACTAGAGATTTGTTAGATAAGATTTTACGAAGAAATCTAGGTTTCTTTTTTAGAAGATACGTTACGATTTCAGATGAATCATCCGAAAAACGGGGCCACAACACACGACCGACTGCATTATCATCAGGTTTTAACACTTTAACTTTAACTGATTTCTTCGGTTTTTCATCCATTGACACTTTTCTACACAGCTTCTTGACAGCAGCCAACCTTATTTTCTCATCGGCATGTTGCGATAAAATTGCAAGATTACGTCCTTTCTTGCACTTGGACAAATACTCAACCAAAAACGGATCTTTCTTGCTTGCTAAATCAAACTCCATTGGATATTTTCGCTCGAATTTTACAACAAACAGCGTTGCATACCTCTTCAGCGCCTTATTGGTTCGATAATTGACGAACACGAGTCTGAAAATTAATAAATTCCAAAAATATGAGTTAGTCAAGTCAAAATATAAGAATTGACTAAGATTTAAAAACTAATTTAATTGCTTACCTCAATATTTCACTTCGTTGTGGAGGGCTTAATACAATTTGCTCCATGCAAGTCAATAATCTCGTTGGTGTCATTTTAGTATTTACGTCCTGACATTTATCAACGATCAGCTTTTTGACAAAGGAAGATACATCCCACTGCTTTGAAACCTCTTCCGCAGAGTTCATTAGCTTTTTGAAAAGTCGGTCGGTCAGGTCTAGCACGTCAGTGTTCAACTCACATAAAAGGTTCATTAACAGCACAGTTTCTGGTTTGCCGGTTTGTAAATACAACTGCAAATGACGGAAAATACAATAGTCTATCACTGAACTACGAGATTATTTCTAAGTACTAGAAATAACATAAATAGTAACATAAATTCATTTATCATTTTAATGATTTCGTACCTTCAGAACCAAACAAGACAGTAAATCAAGATCACTACTCCAGGAATCCGCTACGTCTGGGATTTCTTTGCTGATGACACAGACGGTTGCAATCAAAATGTTCAGCATTCCTTGAATATCTTCATTTCGACGAAACTTTCCATTCTCCTTTTTGGTCAGCATTTTAAGTACATTCATAACTTCACTAACCACCAATTTAACGACAATGTTTCGATTACTATTATGTTGATCCTTCCGGTAAACCGTACTTCTGCTGTTTACAATTCCAACTACCACAGAAGTCAGAAAGGTCAAGAAGACACGAAGATTTCCTTGTCCTGAACCATGAACCTAAAATACAAATTTAAAATGTCACAAAAATTCTAGCACGATAATTTGCAACTTAATAATTTAACAATAATAATAGTAGCAATTACCTTGCAGAAATCTCTAAATGTTGCAAAAATCCAGGAAATAAACGGCACGGTCCCAAAGCGGTATATTTCTGATTTCGGTATCGGAGCAGCAGCATCTACAAATGGTTTTAACCACATCCATTGTTTGTAGTCTTTTAATTCAAGAACCTGCAATGTTAAATGTTTCATTAAACAAAGATAACTCGGAAATTGAGCTAGGCCAACCTAGCAAAACATTAGTAATTGATGAGAACCAACCTGAATTATTAATACAAACGTTTTCGTATCGTAGTACGGAAAGATGCATTTGAGAACAGCTCCCACATTGAACTTCTCAATGTTAAACCTAAACATGAAATGCAAGTGAAATTTTAATGAACAAAAACACGGAATTAAAATAAAAACAACCTTTTGAATCTTACCGATACACAAGCCATTCAAGACATTTCAATGAAGCTTTGAACATAAGGTACGGAGACACAGCAATCAAAAAATCATTCAGTCTTTCATCCAATAAACGATTCTTGTCTGCACTCTCCACAATACGTTGAAACGTCTTGTATTCTTCCGAGAAAAGGTTATATCGAAAAGGTTCAAATAAAGCCGGACTGATTGATAACAACTCTTTGAAACCCTCCAGGCCTGAAATGAATCCACACGACAATCAAATTAAATCCTCCGAATGTCCCTTTTTCCACTTCACGGTGAACCTAACAATATCCTGTATTTGAATAACCACAGTTTTTTTTTAAAACACAAATCTTACCAATTTGATAAAATGTTTCTCTATCATATTTTGCAGCTTCTTGCGAAGTAAATAAAATAGAACGCTTTTTTCGTTCAACAACCAGTAACGAAGAAGCTGGTGTAGCTAAAGCCGCTAATTGTCTTTTGAGTGTAGTCGACATTTTCAATATTCAACAGACACACTCACAATCAAAAAAGTTTGAAATTTGTTTTGAAACAGCTCAAATTACATCCGTCTTTAAAACAAAAAACTAAAAAAGACAAGAAACCGCACAGCAGACAAACCTCGTGGTCAATAGAATGCCTTCAATTCAAAAAGCCCACAAACACGAATCGCGTTGCATTGCATTGTAGTTTGTAGTCCTTTGTGTGCGTGTGGCTGTGGCCAGGCTTGGCATGTTGGCAATATTGGCATATATACGCGTTTTTACCACATTTTCCAATTTTGCAGGCTTTCTTTTGCAGAATTTCATTTTTATGCGGTAGGCCGCAGCTCAATGAAAGCGGAATAAAACTGACTAAAAGTCAGCATTGAAAGATAAAATCAGCGTGATCGTGATGCTGGACGGAAGCTCTCGGATTTTCGGTTCAAAAGATGTGTTTAATAAAGCCATTTT
>JABASF010002479.1:0-14587 GCA_019776145.1 Harlomillsia oculata
ACTATCTGGAAAATCATGTACGTACGAACCAAACCAAGACTAATGTAAGAACATTATAATTTGCTAAACAGAAGCGAAAGTTGGATAATATGCAAGTGACAATGGACCGTTTCGGTGAAATTGGGAAGGACAAAGAGAAAATGAAAAGTCTCATTGAGCGACTGGACGAACTGGTCAAAACTGACGATGCCGATACACATAATGGGTTTATGACAAATGATGATGACAAGTTCACTTCGGACTTAGGAGTGATTTCTTCCAATTAGGCCTTTTTGTGGTAAGAAGAAGGCGTCTAGGCGGTCTAGTCTAGGCGTCTCTCCGCTTCAATGTTCCGGAAATTATAAATTGTCATGAGATTATACGTTTATAAGGTTTAACCTATACAATTGCAAAATGCAATGTTGTGTATTGTGTTAATATGTTTACTTGGACATTTCATGGATTTCCGAGATAAATGGTCTATTATGTATTATATTATAATATTATATTATATGGTTTATATTAATGACTATTATATTATGTCTAATACAATAAGAATGACCTACGAATACGAATGATAGTTTATACTATTATTCAATTTGTATACCAAATCACGTTATACAAACGTTAATGTACTTTAGTTTAATGTACAAATTCTTTGGATAAGTTTTTCAGTACACACACGCTGACGTTGAATTATAAATAAATAAGACATCAAACGTTGTGACGTTACGATTACGATTCGTGCGACTGGATTCACTGGATGGATATCTTTCATTGCTTATTTAAATGTCATCCATAATATACTGTACTTTATTTTTTATTATTTGAGCTGAAATAAAATAAAGACGAATCGTAGTAAGTTGATAATAAAAAATAATAAGTCGAATCATTTGCATCTTGCATGGAACTAGAGAATTTGGACTAAAAATAAAATGCGTTGCAATGGGGAAATCGTTTGGTCGTAACAAAGCAACGCGCGTTGTTTTCCATTGGCTGTCTGCGTTCCCTCCAGTCAGAACAAGAAAAAAGATCTTTTCTTCGTCTCAGTCGGTCTTCAACCTCTGTGAATGTGTGAATGTCGTTGTGTTGAAAACGATTTTTCTAAACTTTTTGGAATTTTATTATTAAAAACGTAAAATAATACTGAAAAGAAACTCTTCATCATGATGGTAGACGACTATCTTTCAAAACTCACTAGTGGAGCTGTCCACGTAAGTACTTACTGTCCAATTGAAAATACAAAATTTTATTTCATCAGATCGATAACGTTTAATATTTGAAAAGATTATGTAAAAAACGTTATTCTGTTTTTTAGACCATAATGAGTGGAACGATGGAAGTTAAAAGCCCTGTTTTCCAAGTTTTGGTATGTTGGTCTGACCGAACTGGTTAATGAAGTATAGTCAGTATCAGTAGTTATTATTAGTGAGTGAATGTGACTTATGATTTTATTTATCAGGGTTTCAAGAAAATTGCCGGACAAGGTGGAAATGATCGTTACCGACTCAATATTTCGGATGGGGTCAAAAGTCACACTTTTGCAATGTTGGCGACTCAACTTAATGCCATGATACCGGAAGGACGAATTGATAATAACTGTATCATTCGTGTGGACAAGTTTGTAGCCAACATTGTGTCGGGAAAGTAGGTGCTCTTTGATTTACAAGTTTATTCTAATTCTAATTCTTAGGTTGCATGACTATCATCATCAATGGTTTCTGTTTATGTTGTTTTAATTTGTAGGCGGGTTTTGATTCTTCTTGAAGTTGTCGTTTTGGCTAAAGGCACGGAAGTGAAGATCAAGTTGGGTTCGCCAACTCAATGGCTCGAAGGAGCAGCAGCTGACCAAAAACCACCTGTATCCCGTCCCAAAGAAACTGACTCTCGTACGGATGCTATAAACTTATAATTTATTTAACCGAGATTTGATAACCTAATCTAATCTGATTTCAAANGTACGGATGCTATAAACTTCTAATTTATTTAACCGAGATTTGATAACCTAATCTAATCTGATTTCAAAATCCACTTTATTGGTGTTTGATCGTTTGATTACAGTTGTTAAAGTAGAACAGTCGCCTCGTGGTCAAGCATCAGCTTCATTCTATGGAACTAAGCAAACTGGAACTGCTGTCAATGGTAATGCTAAACCTGCTGCTTTGCCTAGTTTCCCGTCTGGAGGAACGGCAATCATTAATGTTGTTCCAATTCGAGATATCAATCCGTACAACAAGTGAGTTTGAGTTTACTTACGACAAGACTCCCATTTTAGTTGGTACCCGTAATACGAACAAAGATAACATTTTTGTTTTCAGCAAATGCAGTATTAAAGCGCGAATCACCAACAAACCTCCTGTGAGAACTTGGTCAAATGCCAGAGGTGAAGGTAAACTCTTCAGCATGGATCTGTTGGATGACAGTGGTGAAATTCGTATGACTGGATTTAATCAATCGGTGGATCAGTACTATGACATACTTGAGGTTTGCATTTCCAGCAGATATTTTGAAGAAACGTTGCTCTGTCCATCACACTAAATATGTTATTTTGATTTGTAGACAAACAAGGTGTACTACATTAGCAGATTCTCCGTGAAGCCTGTTAATAGAGCTTTTAATAGCTTGAGCCATGAATTTGAAATCAGTTTCCAAAACGATACAACCGTTTCTCCATGTACGGAGGACACATCCGACATTCCAACGATCACATTCAATTTTGTGGATATTGCTAACATTAGCGCCGTTAACAATAATACCGTAATAGGTAAGTCATCCCGCTATTACCAATATTAAAGTTTTCAATACGATGGAAAGCTGGAGCTGGAAATGGAAATGGAAATGGAATATATTTATCTAAAATAACGGTTAAAACTTTAAGTAAAATAAGGGTTAAGTTATTCCTTTTAAATAATAATGTAAAATGTAATGTCTAATGTCTTAGATGTCATTGGAATCTGCTCTCGTAAAGGGGAATGTCAAACGCTCATGTCTCGAAATCTCGGAAAAGAATTGAAGAAACGTGATCTCACTTTGGTTGACCGTACAAATCACGAAGTATGAAAGTTAAATCCTTTACTACGATTTACGTTGTTTAACTCTTTTCTTTTAATTAAATATGCTTCATGTCAATTTTAATTAGATTACTCTCACTCTTTGGGGAAAGCAAGCCGAAGAGTTCGAAGATGATTCGCAACCTGTTATTGCAGTCAAGGGCGCCAAAGTGTCGGAATATAATGGTCGAAGTTTGTCGACTATTGGAGCCACTGTCATGCATGTACATTGACTTTTGAATTTAGCTTGTATTAATAATTAAGTAGTCTACAATCGTTCAACAGTGATTATATTGGGAATTTTTTTTAGACCAATCCTGACATCAAGGAATCACATCTTCTCCGAGGATGGTTTGATAACGGAGGAAACGCACAGGAAGTGCAAAGTTTGTCTGTAGCGAGAACTGCTGGAGGAGGTATGAGCTTTGATTGATTCAAGTCATAATCTTAATTGGCTCATCCTTAATATTCATATTGTACAACTCAACTTTGGTTACAGGCGGAACCGAATGGAAACTTCTCCAGGAAGCAAATACTCAGGAATCAGTTAATCCCGAAAAGGGTGATTATTTCATGAGTAAGGTAACAGTTGTGGCAATTAAGCGAGATGCTGCAATGTATAAGGCTTGCGCACTTCCCAATTGTAACAAAAAGGTACGTTACGTTGTAATTCGACAGTACGTTAACAGTTAACATAAAAACTTTTCTTTCTGAACTGAATAACCACACTTCCTTCTTCTCTTAATACGCAGGTGATTGACTCTAACAATGGAATGTACCGATGCGAAAAATGCAACCAGGAAATTAATGAATTCAAATGGAGATACATGTTGCAAGTACGTCTCAGTCTCAACGATCGTGTCATTCTATCATTCTATCCTGTCATCATATCTATCATGCTAATAGTTTTTAATATTCTGTTGCATTTTATTAAATGAAAGTTTCATTATTTTATTGAAACTTAGATAAATTTTGCCGACAGTACTGACTTCATCTGGGCTACCGCGTTTAATGAACATTCAGAACAGATTTTGGGAAAGACTCCGGAAGAAGGCGGAGATTTGTTTCAAAGTGATCCCGATGGTTTCGATACTATGATTAAGGAAGCCGTATTCCGAAGTTTTGTTGTAAAGTTCCGCACTCGAATGGAGACTTACAATGTAAGGACCTTTTACTGATCAGTTCTGGATGAACAAAGTATAGTATGAACCTATGAACTGCAGTTTTATCAATCGTGTTTAATTTTAATTTTATTAGGGAGAGAGTCGTCGTAAGGCAAATGTGGTGGATCTTCATCCCGTCAACTTCAAAGAATATGGTCGTAAACTGCTTGCCGAGATTCGTGAATGTTCGGCCTAGAAGGATCACGTTCACGAATGGAATACTCAGTGCACTGATACAAGCCCAATACAATTTAAACGTAATGCTACACTTTAGAACAGGTCAAAGCGTTGTTTGTTTTTAAGTGTAATGTAAACTAAAATTCAATTATTTCAACTTCGGTACTAGCTGTAGTTAAATTAAATCTGAATGATACGGTAGACGGTATAAGGAACTGACTGCTGTAATATCTAATATGTTTATAGAGTTCTTTCATTCCTTGTATGCTAATTTGAGAAAGGGTGAATGTAATAAAGTAATAATTAATGAGTTCTACTTCTAGCTGAAATAAAATAAAGATGTATCGTATAATATAATTAAATAATTGGGATCAGTTACAACACGTTTCTCTCATCAATCCATGTTTGTATTTGTAATGCAGATATACGGTAAACGGTATTGTATAAATATATACAAAATGAACGTATAAAATTAATTAGATTAGATGAAGCGAAAGGTTATTTTTTGACTTAATGAAGCAGCTGCAACTTCACATTTTCAAATCACAGCGTACAGTATCGAAACATGATTTTAAGTTAGTACATTAAGTATTTTGTACAATAGAAGAGCGGAAACGATTGTGAATTAGAATTCATATAATATTTATATCGATAGCAGGAGATGAGGATTGTTTCAGTCGCATCAGGTCACGCAAGTTTCCTTCTCTCAACTTTTCAAGCTGTAGCATCCATCACATCGTCATCTAAAACACCGGGAATGCGTTTTCGACGAGGTCTGATGAAGCCGATGGTCCCGTCCGGGCCGATAGGTTGACGAATCACGACAATTTTAAGCAATGGGTCAACGTTCGACAGTGACCCACGAAGATTCATCAAGCGAGTTGGGCGCTGACAATCACTGTAATTATATGTCAGTCAGTTACATATTACCTTCAATTCTACAATTAGTCCTGCTTAATTAAGTATCATTCAAGGATGAGGATATGAATATAGCCTCACATAATCTTTTTGACATTGGTCGCCACAGGCATTCCATTCTTTCCACGACTCAATGTAAATTCGACTTGATCACCAGCATTAAGACGAACGCACAAGTTCACACCTTCTACTTGCGAAATGTGAAAAAACACGTTTTTCCCATTCACAGAGTGCTCAAGAAATCCATACGACGCTGAAATGATAATTGGCAATAACAAATTAATAAAAAATAAATAATTATTGCTCCTACAACAAAAACAACGATGAATGTTTAATTTTACCTTTAATTTTGGTAATATTCGAACGTAAAACCTCTCCTGTGATAGCGAACAATTCCAATTTACTTTCATCGAACGAGCTGCTCAAGGAACTTGGTTCCTCACGTTCCGAAGAATCGTCAATACTGGATGACAACTCAGTCATATCAGACGATTTGAATGATTCATCTTCGTCACTCCCATGCTTCGCCATACCATTTTCCAAAAGTAACTCTCTCAAATCCCCATTGCTTAAAATGTTCCAGTGTTCATCATTGCTTGCCGATATAGGTAAATTAATATCTCCATTGTCAGTCAGGGAGCCCATACCAGCGCTGGGTAATAATCTTCCTAACGTCAAAGTGTCAGGTATACGAATTTCAGTATTCTGATGATGAGTCAATGGTCCACCTGTTGTCATTTCTCTATCCTTCTTTTCCAGCGAGCTGAGACTTCTTGGTACTTGCATTCTATTAAATTCATCTCCAAAGATGAAAGGAATGTCAGCTTTAGCAGCTTCTAACTCTTCTGGTGGGATATCAAAACATCCCAATTCCTTAACTGCATCCCCTTTAATGGGATTCTTCTCTGAAGACGACATCGATACTGTTCCAAAGGTAACACGAATTTTGTCCAATCCCCCAGGATTCAAAGGACGGAAAGGGAGGCCGAACAGGTCAAACAACAGCTGTTCAAAATAAACAAAAAGTCAAAACATGCACTCATTATGTCATTATCAATACGCGGGATACCCAGAATGAACAATATGTTAATGAAAATCAAAGACAAACTCAACATTCAAAAAATATCAAGTATACGATTACGGACCGAACCGAATATTTACTAGTAATTTTAATTAAAAATACATTATAATTTTTAAACCTTATTTGGCCTTGTACAAGGGATACCGTAAACCCTTGGGAATCTGGACCCACTCAATATTTTGGGTTCCATGTTATAGATACTCACGAGCTCTTTTCTTTTCTTACAACAGGTGAGTGACCGACTCAATGTCAACTTTTGTCAATAGTCAATACTGATCTTTGATAATGTATACAACGTTTGTAAATGACGACGTCGTACAAAAACTACGAAGAGATTAAATGGTAAAAACTCCCAAATGTCACTACACTTTCATCTAGACTCGAGGACTGAATGTGTGACAGGCTGTCTGATAAATAAATACAAAAATAGCAGAGATTACGTTTTTTCTGACTATTGCCCACTATTGCCTTTCTTTCGTTGCGAATACGAATGAGTCATCATGGACGCAATCCGTAAGAAAGGCGCGCATTGGAATTTTTGGCACGTCAGCTGAAGTCCTTGAAAAATGACTCATTGTTTGTACTAAACTACTATAGTCAATTGAATTTTGATTTCTCTTTATATTCATCTGTTTCAAAAACTTATTTTGAATTACCCTTGAACCATATAATTTTAACTACCGCTTGTCTTTCGATTTAGCAAGTTCAAACATGTACAAGCACGACGCGGCGCCTCACAATAGTAAAATATCAGCAACTAATAATGACGTCACCTTCTGTGCTAATTGTCTGACCGAATCGGATGATTGTAGACGAATGTCCGTGAGATTTAGTTCTTTCCTCAATTCCTTAACGCATGACCCAACTGTGACAATTTTAGAAGCACTTGCTGACGTGTTTCTTCTCCATGGGAAGTTGTCACCTTTGATCAATTCTGATGACCCGATGCCGAATTTGTGTTCAGATTGTGAAGCAGCCTTAGACAAATGTCATGAAGGGAGACTTACATTTTTACGGCGATCCGACCAAGGCTCAGTTCTTTTGAAAATGGTCACAGATCAGGAGAATGCGGAATGTAATGAAACAACTAAACTAATATTTTTCAAAATGAATGAATAAATAAAGAAAATGAAACTAACCTTTTTTGTTGCTTCTTCTAGATCAACGACAGACTGAAGAAACGGATGCAAACTTGTCTACAACAAACGACGAGAATGAAAACTATGAGCATGCCGTTGTAGTTGTATCCAAAAGTACTAGTAAAGTACGTAAAGGTTCTGAGCATAACCTTAAGCAAGAAGGAAATAATAAACGGCGTAAACTTATTGCATCATCCTTACCAAACGCAAACTTGGGAAGCAAGCTCTCACAATCACAATCACAACCAAAAGGAAAAAGAAACCAGCATCCAAATTACAAGAGGAGAAGGCTCGTAGCAGCTAAAGCTAATCACCTTTCCACAAATAATCAACAATATCGTCGTCGATTGGTAAATGGAAAAGTAAAAATAACTCGGAAAAAGGAGGGTTCCGCGAAATACGCGAAATACCATTGTCCCAAGTCTGGATGTGATTACAAGACTTATTCCCCATTCACTTTAGAAACCCATGTTTCAAAATGCAATGAAACGTCTCTGACCGCCAAGAAAACGGTCAAGAGCTTACCGAAACAAAAAAGTCTGAAGGTCAAAAAACTGAATTCAAATGTGTCACCATCAACAAGCAACTTGAAAGATGACGAAGAAGTTCCCAAAAAGGAAGTACTCAAGATTCCTTACCTGTGTTCAATCTGCTTGAAGAAATTCGATTGGGAAGCTCAACTACTTGCTCACAGACAAATGGATCATGCAAAGAATAATCCGGAAAATCCAGTCGAGTTTAATTGTCGACAGTGCGATCATAAATCGTCTATTAAAAAACATTTCATCCGGCATATGTTCGTTCACACCGAAGAGAGACCTTATGAATGTTACTTTCCAAATTGTTCGTATTCGTCAGCTATCCAATCGAACGTTGATCGTCATTGGCAAACTATTCATAGCTCAAAGAAATGATTGATATGAATAGTGAAAGTGTTTTAACATATTGTTTTAAGACCTTTTACTTTCTATTTCTTTCCATAGTTTTATTACGTTTTAATTTTAATTGTTAGTTTTTAATAAAATTGTATTGTCACATTGTCAGGTTTCTTGGTTTCTTTTCTACTACTAGGCAACTAGGCTATAAATCCACGTTCATGATTTGATGATTCATTTTTCATGATTCATTTTATATTGTTTTACATTAGGATATTAGGAATACAAGTAAAAATGTTTTTGAAATGATGAAATTGATTGCATAAAAATAATAAAATAATAAAATTACATTTTCCCATTTTTTTTCTAGCATTTTGTAGCATCTTCTTGTCTTTACCTGCTATAGGCCTAGGTTAGGTTTGCTGGTTTGCTTGGGTTGATAGTTGATTGCAGACTTGCGAGGAGAACGCACGCTAAACACAGGGAATCCCACGGACAGTGCCAATTGGCAAAAAGTGCATAGGGCAAATTACTCCTCTCAACCTCATCTGTATTTGTGTAGGTTAATAATTTAATTTTACCAAATTTACCATCCGTGTCAAAGGTCAACTTGTTAATTAGATCAGTATGTAAAAATGATATCATCACAACTAATATGTTTAAACTTTGATTTGACAAAAGTGCTTCAAGAATGGGTCATTCACCACTGAACAATGGAAAGTTTTTAGCTCTGTGCGACGTTAAATTTTACAACGTAATTAACTTTTTTTTAATGGGTTTCATTTTTATGCAATTTTTATGAACTGTGTAACCGAAAGTATTAGTGTAAAGAGGACTCGACATGAAAAACGGAAAAGTTTTGGAAACGGAAGTAAGGAAGTCGTTAGATTTAACGAATTACGCCAAGTTTGTGCAATATTTGTTTAACCAGTCAACAAGGTTAGAAAAAATGAGTTTTTTTTAAAGTAAAAGTACATAAAATGTTTTTGTGTGTAGAATATCATAATGATGACAAATAATGTATATTTTGCGAATTTTTTATATTTTTTGTAGTGATAGCGAGTCTGAAGATTTGGACAATGACGAAGACGATGTTCGAAGTCATCAAATTCATTTCCATGCTCATGACCCAACGGCCACTTCCGTCGTAGTTTTGAACCAAAGTCACAAATATAATGACCCTTTTGTGTCAAGTACGGCGACGACGTCGTCCAGTTCTGACACGAATAATAAAACCACATTAGCCGCTTTGGCAGATTCTACTTTCAACTTTCACTCGGAGAATGAAGATGAAGATCATAATAGTGACAGTTCGTCGTCAATGTCGCACGTGTCTGCTAAATCGTCATCCTCGTCCATTTCATCATTTGACAATGATGATATGGTGCAAATGGGTTTCTTTCCTCCGATTTCCAACGATCAAATGAAGAAGCTTTTACAAATGCACAAAAAGTTCAAAAAGTCAAAACACCCAATAGGGTCACAAGATCATGTTACGGCTCTCATGAATGCTAACAAGTTGTGTTTGGAAGACAAGAAAATTGAAAAGAAGCCGAAAAAACGTAAAAACAGTCAAACAAGAAATGGAAATGAAGTGGGGAAAAGTACAAAATGGAAAACTAAATGGAAGGAACGGAAGAAAGCAAAATTGAACGATGAAGGTTCCAAACTGTCGTATCGAAATATGTTTAATTCTCGAAAGAAAAAAGATGGGCCGAAAGGAACAAATACTTACAGTAAGTGGAAAAATAATTCGACGTCAGAAACTATTGCAGCTGTTAGCAGTAACCGAGCCTCGTCGACGAGCAGCACTGTTAAAGTCAGTGACACCGGTCCTGACGACATTACGGATCCCTTAGAAGTAACCAAACCCGAATTTAGTGAAGACGATTCTTCGGCTTCAAAAGGAATCGGTTTAATGTTACCAAGTACGAGTAACATTAAATCAGAATGGAATCTAATGGACGAAAGCGAAGATAGCAGTAACCATCATTTAAACATGAGTACCGTTGCAACCAAAATAAAGATGGATCTTCTCAATGACGACTTGGAGGACGATGATGATGAAGAAGATGATGATGACGAGAAGGATGACAATGATAGCTTGAGCGATTACATGTTAATGGTTGCAACGGCAGCTTCGTCCACAGCTCAAGTTGTTCCTCCAATATTACATCAACAGTCGTCATTTAAGTTCAAAACATCTGCTACTTCCAGCTCCAGTTCCCTACCTGGAAGTCCTTTAACGGAGCAAAGGAAACGGAAAACGGATAGCGCTAGCAGCCAAAGCGATGAGCCATCCACAAAGCAGGGAAAGTTGCCATTTCATAAACAAAATAAGCTCTTAGAAATTCTAAATACTAAAAGACGAAGAGTTTACGTTTACATTTGCAAAAAGGAGATTGGAAAGGTAAATTGTAATCAATAGTTGCGACAGTCTTTCGTCGAAGACATTTTTAAGCTGTCTATATAATTGTGCTTTGTCATTCACTGTAATAGACACAGCGGGCGAGACAATACAACCACAAGGAAATGTTAATTCAAAAGAAACGTATTGCACAAAGTTGCAGTCGGGCTTGTCGAATTCGGGCACTGCAAGTATGTTACCTAACATTATATCTTGCAACTTAATCTTACACTTACACATTAATATCTTTTTCTGAAATTGGGTATTTTTTAAAAAATCAAACAGTCTCAAAAAATCGCCAAAGAAGCGGCCTGCAAAGCAAAGAAGTTGACTCGGGAAATGCAAGCTTATTGGAAGCAAACTGAACGTTCTGAACGAGAAACCAAAAAGCGGGATGACTGGGGTCGTAAATTTATCACGGCCGATGATTCTGGATGCGGGGTTGATCCCGAGGATGTTGATTGTTTGCCATCATCAGCAGAAATTGAACAGAACAATATTCATCGTCAGCAACTACGAAAACTAAATTTCCTATCAACACAAATTGAATTATATGCACACTACATGCTATCCAAGCAGTGTGATGGGACAGAAAGCGATCCAAATGAGTTGGAAATATTGAGTCATCTAGATGAACAAGACCTCAAGGAAAATGAAAGAGTTGACCTGGAAGATGACTATGATAGGTAAACAAAAACAAAAACAACAGTTCTGATGAATATTATTTTTTATCGAATGTTGCATAATCAGCGTTTTACTGTATTTTAGTGAACTGATAAAATGTATCGTGAAACAAAATGCGGAACGTGCGTTTTTTGTACAAACCAGTCTAGTCAATGAATTTGATACTGCAAATTACGGAAGGAAGAAGGATGGTATTGAAACTTGTGACCTAATAGGAGATAGTGAGATTTATCAGCAGCCAAACTCATTTCAAGGTGTTCTTAAAAGCTTCCAATTGAATGGTTTTAATTGGTTAATTCAACTTTACGAGCAGGTAAATTATCGTGAATTACACATTTTTAATGTACAGTTGAGTAGTAGGCTTTGGCTAATTAATTCTTGAAATTTAAATAGGGGTTGAATGGAGTGCTTGGCGATGAAATGGGGTTGGGCAAAACAGTTCACTCCCTAGCATTTTTGAGTCACCTCGCTGAGCAAAACGTGATGTACGGTCCATTCTGCATTATTGCTTCGGGATCTTGTATTTACAATTGGAGAAATGAATTCGAACGTTTCACTCCGAATTTTAAAGTCTTGTCTTATTATGGAAGCATTGAAGTATGTGATATCCAATCCACTGGTTAAGTTGTCCATAATGTGTTCGAAGTGCTAATTTCGTTTTTATTGGTACTATAGGAGAGAAACATGTTGCGACAAAGTTGGCAGGATTCGACATGCGACGATTTGACTCTTTCAGAAGACGACTGTACTTTGATGTTGCTGAACAACTTTGACGTAGTCCTTACATCGTATGAAGTGGTCGTGTCCGATCTCAAATATTTGAGTAGAATCAAGTGGCAAGTCGTTGTGGTTGACGAACCGCTGTTGGTTACCAAATGCATGACGAGGTTTTACAACATTGTTTAATGTCTTAATTTATGTCCTTATTTCTACGCACGGTTGACTTTTAAACGTATAATTTCATTTGTACAGATTCCGATGTGTTCAGTCTATCCTGGAGCTGAAATCTCGAAATCGTTTGTTACTCACAGGAACTCCAGTACAAAACAATTTGCAGGATATTTGTACGTTACTCCATTTCCTCATGCCGTCGTCGTTTGATTCTCAATCAAATGATCCTTTCAATGAAAACTTTAACTCCTCTGGCAAAGATCTCGATTGTCAACCTTATGATAACAATAGATGTTTACTCGTAGATGAAAGTAAGTAAAAATTATACGTTGGAACAAAGCATTATTATAATTATTATTTATGCTTTATTCATCGTTTGTACTTTTTTCCAGACTGCACTAGGCGACTCGATAAAATTTTAAAGCCTTTTGTACTTCGTCGTTTGAAAGTGGATGTTCATGAGGAACTTCCAGGCAAAATTGAATCTCGAATTTTGTGTCCTTTGTCTTCCGGACAAGCTGAACTGTATGCGTGTTTAAAATCCAAGATCGCATCACAAGATTTAGCAAAAGCGACATTAAATCCTACTAATCCTGTCTTCCAAGCGAATCTTCTGCATTTAATAACGCAATTTCGAAAAGTAAGCTCAAATGTCAAGAAAACTAAAATTACAACGGCTATTTCAAGGTTTATGAACGCTTTTTTGCTTCCCTAGATATGCAACCACTCAGATTTATACGAGCCAAAGGAAGCAAATACTCCTTATTTCATGAGCAATCGAATTGTCAAACCATATTCGAGTGTATTGTACAACAAATTGCTATTTTTTCAAAATACTTCTTCCGTCAGTATTTTTGATCCTGTCCTAATACATAAATCACTCTGGAATGGCAAATTTGTAAAGTCAACTAGTAAACTAAGTAAAGTAGTCATTGATGACTTCAATGTCTCATCCTTCAATGAAAAGCAATACGAAAAACTCAACTCTGAATGGTCTTTCACACGATTTCTCAATTTGAGTCCTGTTGAAGTTTGTCATCTTTTAACCAAAGCCGATGTTTATTCCAGGTATGATTTTCAGCCATGAAGCTTCAGATGCATAAATTGTACACAATTGTAATGTTTTGTGATATTTTGCTTTCTAGATGGAGGAATGTCTTGCAATTGAATACAGCGATAGATAAATGCTCTGTAAAACGTTTATTTAGTCGCCACGATTTTAAGCATAGAAATCGAAGTGTACACGTCATGTATTTAGATGTGTTAGCATCGTTTATGAAACTTAATGTTGGAAATGCGTTCAAAAATTTAGTATTTACTTCTTCCAGTAATTCGACATATACTTTTGCGACACATAAAATCAGTGCTTGGAGCGAAATGAGTGCCGGGAATAGTTGTGGATTCCGTCAGAGCAAACGGTTACGCCTTCTCACATCTCCTTGCGGTCAACACGAGGTATACAATGTTTTTATAGTGTTTTAACATTGCAATAACAATTTGACCGGCAGTTACTAAATTGGATTAACGTATTGTGATTTGTCTGATTTCAGCAACTAAAGTTTGTTGAAGAAATTCCAGTGGTCACAAAGGAACCGCTAATTCGTAATTTTCAGCCAACTCAAGTACCCCGGGTGTTGAATCTGTACTTTCCTAAGGTTATTGTGAATCCATTCATGAAGTTGGCTCTTCAGAACATTGAGGAAAAGCAGATCAACTGTTTGGTGACAGGGCTTGTCGACGCTGATTCAAAAAGATACCACTTCATTCCAGTCGGTTCTGGGGGTTTTAATGCACTTAAAATACACAGTGACAGATGGAATTTGCTCAGTCCTTCAAGTATTCTTTTAAAATTCTAAATTGAAATACATGAAACATGAATTTGGTTGTATGCTAAACTTTTGTGTGCTTTATAGAAAAGGAATGCATCTTGAATGACTCGGAAAAGTTGAGGGCATTGGACACCTTGCTTCAAGAGCTCAAATCCAAAGGAAGTCATAAAGTAGTCATTTTTTCTGGAGTAGTGAAAGCGCTGGATATTTTAGAAGATCACGTGTCGTTTCGCAAGTGGTCGTACGTTCGACTTCATGCGTCAACTAGGATATGCAAGCGTCGTGAATTGCTGGCACAGTTCCAATCAAATTCCAACGTTTTTGTTTGTCTAATGTGCAGTCGAATGGCTGCTGCTGGACGTGGAATTCAACTTTATTCCACTGATACGGTACA